>CM040753.1:2718148-2740648 GCA_022829145.1 Albula goreensis | reverse complement strand
ACCCTCTCTCTCTCTGTCGGTATGTCTCTCTCTCTCCCTCTCTTTGTCTGTATGGCTCTCTCTCTCTCTCTGTCTGTCTGTCTCTCTCTTCTTCAGCGGCTGTGGTTTAATTGCTTTTATCTCCGTGCCCCAGCGTGTGTGAGATAAGCCGTGAGAGCGTGGTCAGTGCGCCCACGGTTCACACACACAATGCCTGGCACTGAAGCAGCACTAGGCTTCACCGTCACCGTGGAGCCAGGGACAGCAGGGGCAAAAACAAGCCCCACAGATATGTAGGCCTGCACCCTCTCCTCCTTATGGACTAACCCCGTCCTGACCGACACCCACTTTCTGCTACAAACCCCGCTTTTCGGCACAGAGGGAGAGAGAAAGAGAGAGAGAGAGAGAGAGAGAGAGAGAGAGAGAGAGAGAGAGACGACGAGCCACTCAGAACATCAGAAAAACCGCCTGGGGCTTAATGCGAGATCCTGTCTCTCTCACCCCCCCCTCCCCAAGTCACAGACTGGAAAAAAAAACTAAAATAAAAATACAGCAGAACATGGCAGATGCAGCCGTCCTCAAGGCTCGCCTTCTCCCTCGATATTTCTGACAGATCCTCTCTTCTGCATTTACATATTCATATCCGCATCCCATAATTCAGCACAAGCTTTGATGTCTCTCGGTTACGCTCCGGTTTTTCTGGGAGGGCCGCTGTCATGGCGCGGAGAGTCGGTCCGAACGTGACCTGTTCAGCTCGGACACAGCTCACCTTTATGCTGTAAAGGTGAATTCATAATAATGCATTAAAACCTTCTTGTTACTTCAGTGTGTCATAGTTTCAAATGTCAAACACTGAAGCTAAAGTTCCCATCATCCTTTGCACCAACCAACAGCAAAACACAAAGGTTGATTACTTTTTTTTTTGTTCACAATATATTTTGTATTGACCTCTTCCATCTACTCTAAATTTGGGGGTCTATACTTTATCAGCTAGTGACAGATTGTCCTTTTCCAGAGGTATATTACTCAAAACTAATCATAGTTCATTTCCTATTTCCATATCTCTCCACAGTGACATGGCCTACTCCACTTGTACTGATGTTCAGCTCTTCAGTTCTCCATACTTGTGCTTTAGAACACGCTACACCAGCCTGTCTATCAGGACTGAGGTTCAGCGATGTGAAGGCATGAATGTGCCACACCCTATTTGGCACGTGTAAATGACCTGTCTGATAGCATAGCACGGCACTGGACGATTCCAGTCCCACCTGCCAGATACAGCCCTACATGGTCTGAGAGACTCCAGGCAACAGGAGACTGGCTCACTCTCTCAGCAGTGGCGGGGGTGAGGTGTTGGCCAAAGCCAGTCAGACCCATCCACACCTGACCAGAGCCACTGTATGAGTAGCCAGGCTTGCCACATTTTCACTGTTTGTCTTAAATACATACAGGATCTTCTGACGCATACTCAAGGCTTACACTGAAAGCTGTCTTACGCTTAGTGTCAGCACATTCTGGCTTTTTGTTTTCCAATGTCCCACATGTCTATTTTTGTGTGTGGATATATACAGACATTTCCACCTTTATAACATGAGTGATTCTTTTATATGGGGATTAACAGGAAGTACTTTCAGAGTGGATTCAGTTTGATCCTGAGGGTTACCCATACCCATCTCTACCAAAGCAATTACCCCCATGAAGTCAAACCTGACAGCCCGTCCTGGGCTCCCCTGGGATTGCCCTTAAAAGGGCAGAGTGGTGCAGGCTGTGCTCCACGGCGTCGGGGACGGAGGGAGGCGTGCGAGTGGCTCCTCAGGGGCTCTGAGCAGCATGGGGGAGGGGCCTCTCCACCCTGCATCCCTCTAAGGAGGAGAGCGTGTCGCACTCAAAATGCTCCCCCATCTTCTGGCAGGGGGGTGTGCCACACTGAAATGCTTCCCCATCCTCCGGCAGGATAGCGCATCTTATTGAAATACTCCATGCAGGGGAGTGTGTCGCACCAGAATGCTTCCCCATCTCCAGGGGTCGGTGAGTGCGTCACACTGAAATTCTTCCCCATATTCTAGCAGGGCAGCGCGTCACGCTGAAATACTTCCCCACTTCCCAGGGGAGGCACATGCCAGCTCCCTCCTTCTTGTGACCTGTTTTCAGCGCTCATCAGGGAACCACGGGAGTGGATATCCAGACAGCCACCTTCACTCGCCGGCCCTGGAGGACAGGTCTTCCTCCCCCTGACCCCATACACAGGACCCCCCCCACCCCGCCCCCAGGTTCCACAGGGGCAGCATGCACTTTGGCTAATTTGTGCCCTCATGCAGGAAAGTGGCTCCACGAGCTGTCAGCTGGGTAACATCAACTGAAAAAACAGCATGTTTTATTAAAGAGGGCAAATCAAGGGGCAGACAGAGGCGGAGGAGGCGTCTGTCAGGTCCGGTGGGAGGGCAGCCCGCCATGCGGCTCTGAGGCATAGCGCAACAACCACGCCGTGACCTCACAATGGACAACAACTGGTTACAACGGGCGCACTGCTGAGTGACTGCGGCCTTTTACTCTTAAGGGGTACCACTGTTACTGCGGGAGCCGGTCAGCCACTGAGCGCGGCACAGAGCCGGTCAGTCACTGAGCGCGGCACAGAGCCGGTCAGTCACTGAGCGCGGCACAGAGCCGGTCAGTCAAGGACTCACTCAGTCAGGTGATGGGCCAATCGATCACTAATTCAGTCAGTGACTGAGCCAGTCAACCCAGCCATCACCATCACATTACAGGCATTTAGAGGACGGCCTTATCCAAAGAAGGCAAGCACAAGGTCAGCCAATGAATGCAGCTCCACAGCCTTGCAGACTTCCAGAGGCAGAGAGGCAACGCCTTTAAAGACAGCCTGTGCCATCAACCCCCCCCACCCCGAACATTGACAAGCGCAGTGAATGAGGTACAAGAAGCATGTTCTGCCTGACTAACTCAACCCCAGAAAGACAGGCCATGCCTCAGTACTCCCTGAAGGCACTTTGCCCCAGGGGGCAGAAATCAAGGGCTGCACCCTGCTGGGGCAAAACAAACGGACCCCTACACCCTCCCGTCCTGGGGGTGGGGGTAGGTTAGGGGGAACCGCACTGAAACAGAATGCCCTTTTAATGTTATCATCATTTATTAATTATTTACCATGTTATTCTCAATCTTTGTTTTGTAATATGTTATAATGTTTCTCTAACATGCAGCAGCATCGTTCAGTTTATACACAAGTATAGGGAGTATACTGTATCTGGCTAAACTTCTGGGGACTTACTGCATACCCACCTATTAGCCTTATTACCATTAATACATACGGGCTTTGGAGTTACACTATGCACACCTCCTCAGACAGTATACCCACCTATGAGCCTTATTACCATTAATACATATGGGCTTTGGAGTTACAGTATACCCACCTCCTCAGACAGTATACCCACCTATTAGCCTTATTACCATTAATACATATGGGCTTTGGAGTTACAGTATACCCACAGTATACCCATTAGCCTTATTACCATTAATACATATGGGCTTTGGAGTTACAGTATACCCACCTCCTCAGACAGTATACCCACCTATTAGCCTTATTACCATTAATACATATGGGCTTTGGAGTTACAGTATGCCCACCTCCTCAGACAGTATACCCACCTATTAGCCTTATTACCATTAATACATATGGGCTTTGGGAGTTACAGTATGCCCACCTCCTCAGACAGTATACCCACCTATTAGCCTTATTACCATTAATACATATGGGCTTTGGAGTTACAGTATGCCCACCTCCTCAGACAGTATACAGACAGTATACCCACCTATTAGCCTTATTACCATTAATACATATGGGCTTTGGAGTTACAGTTATCTCCTCAGACAGTATACCCACCTATTAGCCTTATTACCATTAAGACAGTATGTGGAGTACGCTATACTGTACCACTGCCTTAAATTACATATGGGCCGGTTACAAATTCAGACAGTATACCCACCTGCAGCATTCATTAAGACAGCTGGCACAAAAAAATGACTTAATGAAAATCTTCTCAAATGGCACAAAAATGACAATGAAAATCTCTCAAATCCTCTGTGCTATGGTTTGACCCGGCCTCATCTCTGTACTCTGGCAGAGAGAGCGCTGAGCTTTGCCTGCATACGGTTATCCTATTAACTCTCACCACACGGGCCAATTGGTTTAGAGAGAGCAGGAGTGGAGCAGAGGTTAAGGCCGCTCTTTCTGCTTCAAGGAAGGCACTGACAGGAAACAAAAAAAGGGTCAGTGACCGTGTCTGTCCTGCTCTGCCTGCTGCAGCACAGACTGTTAACAGAAACAGAAGCATGCACCCGAGACAAAAACACCTGCCTGGCTCTCAGCGCTACCACAGGAAAACACAAAAAACAACACAGAGCACCCACCAGCAGCAGTTCTACCTCTCTGAAGAACACAAACGAATGGCTTCCTCAAGCATGAAACATTTAAACACAATTATGCAACAATCAGGTGGAAGGAAAGCCACAAAGAAGCAAGTGACAGGTTTTTTTTTCTAAGAATAAGCATGGTGCAAGACCAATCGTTCACACCAGCATGAAAAGGAGGTTGCAGACGTGCACACTGACACTATAATTCACGTACACATTAATTTTAGACTAGTACTCTAAAAGCAAAAAACTCCAGCAGGGTGTTGTAAAATGTAATAAAACCAAAGTCCCTGACATTCAAGTGTAAAACGTGCTCAGTGTCGGTTGTAGATTGCAAGACCTTCACATTGTTTTTTTTTTTTACTTGGACCAGCAAAATCAGAAATACCTGGGATTAAACAAACATCCTGCCTGACCTAAAACAGCCACCTCTCAGAAAAGAATCTACCATCCTGTAAAGATGCCCTCGAATAAACAGAAATTCCACATGGACATCACAACTTTTTTTTTTCCAGATCTTGTAGGACAAAGTGGTACCAGCATGTAGTACTGCGGCGATCAGCTGCTGGCGATGGAGTAATGGACACAGAAATACTGAAAACACAAAGGAACACGCGCACGTCACAACATGTTCTGGAGCTGCAGGTAGTGTCATGCCGGCTGTCTGACGCCCCTACGGTACCTGGCGCTCTGTGAGCAGGGCGCACTGTCACCGAGCCCAGCGCCACACCGAATCCCACACAACGCCACAGACACAAACCGTGCAAATTGCACGAGAGCATTTCCATAAGGAGCAGACAAAAGAATTCGCTATTGAGGCCACACATTCGCACTCCAGTCCGAAGACAAGCTGCAAGCTACACCACATTTTTCCGCGACAGTGCACAAACATTTCGGAGACACACACACCAATAGGCGATTATTACATGTTAAAAATTATAATTGGCACAATGTGTACATTTGATGCACGAACGATTCAAGAGTTATTTCGTGGAAAATCGTTCAAATATCATAAAAATATTTCCCATCGCATGTGAAATGTGATGGGAGTAAGGTACAGCATAAATAAATTGTAACGCTACGCGGGGATTTGAAATGGCAATGAAATAGCTAACGTGATATTTGTTACACAATCAAATCTGTATCGTGTGATGCTGAAACCATTCGATTATCAGTTGATTCTGAACCGCGTTTTAAGTTCCAATAGGCTACTGTCAAATGTTGAAATAGCAAGATTACATTAGATG
The DNA here is from genome assembly GCA_022829145.1 of Albula goreensis. NCBI lineage: Eukaryota > Metazoa > Chordata > Actinopteri > Albuliformes > Albulidae > Albula > Albula goreensis. The sequence goes on along the minus strand of CM040753.1, from coordinate 2,734,997 downwards.
CGTTCCAGTTGTTTTCAAAGGAAGCTAGCTGGGTTGCACTTAAGTGTGAGAGTGTGGGGGTGTAAAATTTATGTTCTACTTATGTTGATAGCAAATATATTTATCTCGGATTTTTCCGTCTTCAGAGCTCAAAGCTATAGTACCTGTAACCATTTACTTACTTGAACATCACCTGGGTAATTAAACGAACCTATAACGAGATAACATGAACCAGATTTTTAATCTGAATCTATTCGCAGACTGTTTCATTTAACGGCTACAACTGTGTTCCGAAACCAGCAACATCGCTGAGATTAATTCGTAGTAAATCAGATGGCAGAGATACGAACTGGCTGGTTAATCTATACAGTACTGCAAAAATGAACAGTCTCGCCAGGGGCTCCACTAATGCACATTGGTGGCTCTCGTCTATTTCCATTCATGCTATAGCAAGCTAGCTCGATCAGGTGTAAAGCGCTAAGACTGCAGCCCCATTTTATTTCCCGTAACTGATAGCTGGAGCGCTAGCTAGCTATTTTGCTAGCGAGATTTACTGACAATAAAATCGGATTACCAGTCTAACTTACCCGCAGAGCAGAGAGGTCGATTTCATCCAGACTTCTGGCCGGAGAGTCACTCGCCATATTTATATTGACTGCCAAAGATATTCAAATAAAATATTAAAAATACGAGTAGACCACACACAAATCCTTGTCGGACACTCCGGGAAGATTTCACGGTAATAAATCTAGCGACTGATGGTGCCTTGAGATGAAAGACGGAACAAAATAAACAGAAATCCCCCTGGACATTAGAAATCACCGAGTAAATGTAACGGCAGCGCGAGCGCCTGAGGTGCTACATTGATGATGCACGCGAGGAGGACATGCACAGCACCGCTCGCATGGCGCTTGCACGGGGCTGTGTGGACACCAATAACCGAGTGACTGCACACTCTGATAACACCGATGCAAAACACTGTCAATCAGGTCTGCTTTCCGGGAGTGGCCACCGCTAGGGGCGGGAGCATCTCTCCTCCAGACGCCCACTCTGTTGCCTTTAGGCGTGTGTGTGTGTATGTGTGTTTGTGCGCGCGCGTGCATGCGTGCGTGTTGTGAGCTTGCTTATTCGGAGCACAGCGCCACTCTTAAAAGGTCCCCGGAGGACACAACTGTATTGCAAGCAACCTTTCTATTTCTTACCGCACGAAACCAGCTCACGCAAATCAAATCAAACCTGTACAAGCAATGAATAAATGACTCCACTAGACGCATCAATCCATCCATTAATCCGCGTATCTATTAAGCTGTCCATTTGGTCTCTCACACAGTAGCTTTCCCAGCACGTCTGTTTGTGCATGGTTATTCCTCACTGCAACACAAGAGTATGTCCGTTGGGCAGTAAAATGTTGAAGAACACAGACACGTTTTTATTTGTGTTTTAATGTTTTATGCAATTATTCCTTAAATGGTTGAGGAAGACGTGTAGACTATCATGGGGGAAGAAAACAGCCAAAACTTTCGAGGTAAGCATGCAGCGTATGAGGAGGAAGTGTCGGAGTGTTATCGGGTTTGGCTCCAGGTGCAGGGGTGATAAGGACGCCATGACTGGAGGGGGTTGATCTCCTGCCAGCTTTCCAGTGGCACTCCCATGAGCGGTTGGGTGGAGCTCAGGGAGTCCCAGAAGCACAGTACCACACTGCCCCCTTGGGGGGAAGAGCATAGACTTCTGTTGGGTTGTTAGCCATCGGCTAAAATTCACAACATGCTTCTGTGAACGTTAGCCAATCAGTTCCTCAGGACTGAGGTGTCAGCAAAAATCTCCCTGTCATGCTGAAAGAATGGTCGAGTTCCGGGAATCGTACCATCAGTCCCAATTAAAAACATTTTAAAAATCATGGATTTCAATCAGTTATGAACCAGAGTGTTTTGGGTCTTTTTATTTTTTTTTTTAGAGTGTAGCCATACTCAACAAATGAACCATTCCCCCACACCACCCCACCCTGCTCATTGCCACACCTGAACCCCCTTCCAGGTGTGCTGTAGTTTGACAAAACAAAGGTGGAAAATCTCCTCAGCCATTTAGTCCCCCTATACCTGAGAGTAAAATTCTTGCAGCTAAGCAATAGAACGTGAGTGCTGCGTTTGTGCGCTATTCATGTTCCAGGGCCCTCAGTCCTTCTCATGGAGTCTTGGCCCCGAGAGGCATCGGCCCTGTCAGCTCCGGGGTCAGCGTGTGCTGGTGCAGAAACAGAGCCCTCATGCCTTCATGAATCCTAAAATCAGCGGAGCTTTCATGTGTGATTGACGGCTCACTTGAGTGAGCCCATGCTAGCGCTTTCCTGCAGAGATGAGCATTTTTCTTAATTGGCTCAAGAAATGGAGTGATTGATGGTGCATGGTAGCTCCACCCATTATGGGGTTAAAGTTCACTCTTCCGTCTTTGGCATACATGTGCATGTGTCCTATTTTGACCCAGAGGAGAACTCTATCACTGTTTTTATTTTATGTTGTATGATCCAGGTCCCACCCCAAAAAATCAGTCATTGGGTTCCATGAGACCAGTCTTATTTTTACAAATACAATTCAAATTGTTGAGATTTACAAACCCAAAAGTTTCTTTTACAACTGGAAATATTTGGTTGGATATGCTGGTCACCCGACAGAGAATAAACCAGCCTTAACATAAATGCAGCATAAACAGACATTTTTCCTTGTAGGCTAATCCATGTTTCAGCACTCACAGGTTGCTTTCCTATTTTCTGGGAGATTTTGGTAAAGGACAAGGTTATGATCAATACATCAATAGCAAAAAGGAGAAAAATGCTGAATCTGAAGGACATAAGTTAAAAGGACTCCATTACAGACCTGCATAATTTATCAGCACAGCAGACACCTTCAGACAGAGAATCATGTGTTTTTTCTGTTTTTCACCTGTGATCGATGTGCATAACTGAATATTAACCAAAGGGGAAACCGTCTTTGTACAAGCGAACAAAAGCAACACGCCGCACCCAGGACTCAAGGCCAAGGGGCTGAAAAACAAGGGCAAGGGTTGGGGGGGCTGGAGGTAGGAATTTGAAGGGTGGTGTTTGAAGGGTGTGAGGATAAATTGACCCCCACCACCACACTGTAGGGTGCTTGTGCATGTCTGTGGTTGCATGTGTAAGCTTGTCTGCATTGCTAACTATGTGTGTGTGTGTGTGTGTGTGTGTGCATGCTTGTGTGTAGAGAGGGGCACATTTTGTTTTTAGTGATTCAGGCAGGTTCTCTTTTCCACTATCTTTCACACCATTTTCTCTCTCTCTCTCTCTCTCTGAACTCTCCCTCTCAATTACCCCCCTCCTTCAGTCCACTTAAAGATAGCTCCTCTCTCCCTCCCTCCGGGACTCCCTCCCAGGAGGACCTGCTGGAGAGGGCTCCGGCACGATGGAATTACATGCGGATCCGTGCAGAGGAGATCGGCCGGCACATCTTCAGTGTCATCTAGAATCTCCTCCACGGGGTGGGGGTGTGGGGGTTTGGGCGCGGGGGGGATAATCTGCACTCCAGACAAGGAGAGGCCACTTCTGTCCAGGAGGAGACAACCCAATGTCTGTTATATTCTACTGACAGTCCTTAGCACAGAAGTAGGGAAAAGTATAGTCTGCTGCTGCTGCTGCTACTGCTATTGCTGCTGCATTTTCTTCTTCTGCTTCTTCTTATTAATGATGTTTGTCATATATCAGCCACGTTGAATGAATGACTCTGCTGTACTCAGATCAGCCGGAATAGGTGAGTCCTCTGCAGGCACCACACAGGGATGGGGCTTGGGCAAAGAGGAAGCTGAACCTGGGACCCCCTTTCTGTGGGTCCGCATTGGTAACCACTGAATAACCATGTTGCCCCGAGATATATGCAGCCAAATATATTATCATGGGCTCAAGTCTATGTGACATAGAGATAAGGAAATAGGGCTTTTTATCACACTTCAGGACTGAATCCCCCATCAGAAAGTGCAGTATGGGAGGAGAAATTAACACAATGGTACTACGCATCAGTTGTGCTTTAATACATTTTTTTCTGGTGTATTATCTACGAGTGTGTGTATTGCGTTGTTTAAGTTGCCCTGCAGTGGTGAAAAGTGAATGGGTTTTGCTGCGTTGACCGTGCCGTGGAGAGAACACCTTTGTGCAAGGACAGAAACATGATCTAATCTGACGTCCGTGTTGCAGGTAATCACATAAACAGTCACGGCCTCTGCTCGGGTTTTTATTTTTAATCTCTCACTCTCCTCAAACTCCCACAGTCCTGAAGGATTCGGTTTATTGCACCATCTTCCAGTTTCACTGCCTCTGCCCCTGTGCTGTTGAGTGTGCTCTGAAGTTTCAGGGCCTGCAGAAAGGTCCTTATTGCTCTGAGATGAGAGCCAGCGGCGTTGCTATGGGACCGCCAGGTGTGGAATGTGGCTGGCATCTATAAGCATTCAGATTCACTTCCAGACGGAGTAAACAGTGGTGTGTCTGGGGCAAAGGTTTATCTTCCTTCCCTCTTTTCAGCACCACTTCCTGTTTTATTCCAACTGTCAAATCAGAGAGACCTACACACCTGCCCTATCAGAGAACCATGCCCTTGTTTAATCAAAGAACACTGCAGAACTTTGTACTCAGAGATGACTACACACCTGTCCATAGAGAACAATACACCTATAAAATCAGAGAGCGCCATACACCTGTCCAATCAGAGAGAACTAAACACCTGTCCTGCTGGAGAATTACAGGCCTGTTCAGTCAGAGACTGCTACACACAAGTCCAGGTGGAGAGAAGACTATACCTGTCAAATTGTCCAGTCAGAGAGAACCATACACCTGTGTTCTTTAGTGAGGTGTGCTTATTTAATCAGTGATTGATAGACACCTGTCCAATCAGAGAGAACAATACACCTATAAAATCAGAGAGCACCACACACCTGTCCAATCAGCGAGAACAATACACCTATATTCTCTCAGCCACAGCACCTATCCGATATAGCTATAGCTATGCTATTTGTATGCACCTTTAACCAGAAAAATAAAACACTGGTTAGACTTGCAAAACATATTCCAATATATATATTCAACCAGACAATAATGAAAAACCAATAACTGGAAGGCACACAGAAACACACATGCCTGTTTGGCTGAGGAGTGCTCCATTCATACAGTAGATTTTTTTCAGCATGGAGGAGAAGGTGACTGTCACAGCTGGGGGTGGGGGGTGGGGAGGGGGGGCAGGGTAAATCATTCACAGGGAGCTGGCTGAGGTTTATCAAGGATACTCTGCTCCATGCAGCGGTGCAAGGCCTGCTCAATTCACATGCTCCGCAGGTGTGAAACCAGCCGCCAGCCGTGAGTCAGGCTAAAGTCACTCTCAGAAGAGCCACTCAAAGGGTAAATAGAACAAGAGCTGAAAGAGGCACAACGCAGCCATGAAGATAGAAACCCCTTTCTACATCACACACAGAACACTCATACTCAAACACACATAACACACACAGAACACTCATACTCAAACACACATAACACACACAGAACACTCATACTCAAACACATATAACACACACAGAACACTCATACTCAGACACACATAACACACACTGAACACTCATACTCAGACACACATAACACACACAGAACACTCATACTCAAACACATATAACACACACAGAACACTCATACTCAAACACATATAACACACACAGAACACTCATACTCAAACACACATAACACACACAGAACACTCATACTCAAACACATATAACACACACAGAACACTCATACTCAAACACATATAACACACACAGAACACTCACCTTCAAACACATATAACACACACAGACTGGTGCACACACACACACACACACACACACACACACACACACACACACACACACACACACACACACACACACACGTGTGTGTACATATATGCCCACAGACACACGCACACACACACACACACACACACACACACGCGTGCACATACAGGCCCAAAGGCAAACACACACACACACAGTAACACGTGCGCGCCCGCCCACAGTCACTTGCAGCCCCTGGGAATTACACAACAGCTCAGAGGTACGCCAACCGTCTCAGGATACGGGAAAACGACAACGCTTTAATTATTGAGTCCGCTGGAGAAGGCTGGCATCGGGCTTATCACAGACAGCGCTACGTGGTACATGCTGCCCTCCATTACCGCGACTCTGAGAACGCGCGCCACAGGCCTCCCACATGCGTGTGCATGTCTAAGCAATGCTAGGCAGTACAGGCTGCCCTCCATTACCGCGACTCTGAGAACGCGCGCCACAGGCCTCCCACATGCGTGTGCATGTCTAAGCAATGCTAGGCAGTACAGGCTGCCCTCCATTACCGCGACTCTGAGAACGCGCGCCACAGGCCTCCCACATGCGTGTGCATGTCTAAGCAATGCTAGGCAGTACAGGCTGCCCTCCATTACCGCGACTCTGAGAACGCGCGCCACAGGCCTCCCACATGTGTGTGCATGTCTAAGCAATGCTAGGCGGTAAGGGCTGCCCTCCATTACCGCGACTCTGAGAACGCGCGCCACAGGCCTCCCACATGCGTGTGCATGCCTAAGCAATGCTAGGCAGTAGGGCTGCCCTCCATTACCGCGACTCTGAGAACGCGCGCCACAGGCCTCCCACATGCGTGTGCATGTCTAAGCAATGCTAGGCAGTACGGGCTGCCCTCCATTACCGCGACTCTGAGAACGCGCGCCACAGGCCTCCCACATGCGTGTGCATGTCTAAGCAATGCAAGGCAGTACGGGTTGCCCTCCATTACCGCGACGTGTATAAGCAACAGTACAACAGTACAGGAGACTAACGCGGTAAACATGCTATTGAGCAGGTGGGGTCTGGGGCCCAGGTGAGTTTGTGTACCCACTTAAGGGTCTTGGTTTTTGAGAGGAAAGAGGTTTTGACCCCACTGATGGTCCTGGCTGCCCAGTCACTGCATTTGGTCTGTCAGACCAGACTGGAATGAATCTTTTGATACAAAAAGACACAGAAGTGAAGCAGATGTTGCCGTGTTCGACTGTGACAGCTCTGTGAGCCCCATACAACCTATGTGTCCACTGGGGAGACAGCGACGAGGAGCATCGACAGAGACAAAAACGCGCTCTCCTGGGGAGACAGCGACGAGGAGCATCGACAGAGACAAAAACGCGCTCTCCTGATTATCGCTTAAGCAGAGGCCTTTCAGCGGTGGTTTCCGGAACCCGTTGTTCTGGGAGAGAATGTGCGAACAGAGAGTGTGGCTCGCGCCGTCTCTAATGTGCGGAGCTAAAAATACTCCCTCCCCATCTCACAAGGAAAAAGGCTGTTATGCAACGTGGAGGTTCTAACTCATGTGAGGCCGGGATTCATACGCTAACGCTAAGTGGGCTAATCAGGCAGGGGAAATTAGATCTGGTGCCACCTCGAATAGCCTCAGAAATGGAGTGAGAGAGAGAAGGAGGGAGGGAGTGAGAGAGAGAGAGAGAGAGAGAGAGAGAGAAAGACAGAGAGAGAAAGGGAGGGAGGGAGACAGAGGGAGGGAGGGAGAGAGGGCAAGAGAAGGAGAGAGAGAGGGAAACAGTGAGAGATGGTGACAATTTGTGTATGTGAAAAATGGAGAGATAGAAAGATAGATGGAGACAAGGTATGCAGTCTGTGTGTGTGTGTGAGGGAGAGAGAGAGAGAGAGAGAGAGAGATGGAAACATTGTGCATATGAGAAAATGAGACAGTGGGAATAAAGTGAGACAGAGACATACATAACAGAGAGAGTCCAAAAATAAAAATTGATTTTTTATTTTTACTTGATTCTGGGTTGCCCAACCATGGCCAGGACTGCACACATGTCGACCTTCTCCTATCAGGGGGCAGGGTGCAGACTCCCTGGGTTCCTGCTGTATTAACCCTTACACGAGCACATCAACCACCCACAGGCTATTGGCTGTTATTGGTTGAGAGATGCACCTCTCCACCAGTCAACAAATCAACAAATCTCTGGTAGTACTGTGCGGCCTGCAGCGTGGACGTTAGTGAACTGCTCACTGATGAGGTGGAAATCAGAGCCCCGACATGCTCATCCATCACTGACTGTGTATGACCTAGCCCCTTTAACCCCAGGCTGTACACGGTGATGGCCTGTCTACCAGAGGGATCAGGTCTAAGAAATATGTGTGTGTGCAGGGCGTATGTACTAAAGAAACACAACAAGGGTCATCTCAGCTTCCAAATTCAGGGCAGGAATGACGTGGACTCAAACCAGCTGTGTGATGCCACACGTCACCAGGCCTCCACCATGGGCCTACGGGCCTACGGGCCTACGGGCGTACTGCTGCTGCTTCAATATTCTCCATTTTTACCACCAGTTTGATTATGTATCATCAGGACACAAATTAGGTCATAAAATGTAAACGTAGAACAGAACACCGTCAGGCAGTCTGTCACGAACCTGGAAGTGGCTGATGTAGGAGAGGAGATTACCGTGTTAAGACACAGTGTACCAATGAGCATCAAAACAAAGAGTCTCAAAGATCATTGTGTGTGATGCCAAACATCTATACCAATATTCTATCAACGTGTTTTCATGAAGCTGGCAGATGAAAGACGTAGAGGCTGTGTGTGTGTGTGTGTGCGGCTCCGTACTGTCTATCCAGCTAACACAGGATCATTGTCGGCGCTCCTCACTGTGGCAGTGAGCTGGCGAGAGTTAATCCCATTAAGGTCCATGCGTAAGATCTGTGTGGGCGTTTGTGTGTGCCAGTGAAATACCATTTAAATGCTAAAGAAATACAACTTATTCCCACCGTACTAGTTCTAAGTTCGTGCCAAGTACATACACATGGAACAGCATGTTCTGTGATCTCTGGAGGAAATGGAGTTTTATCTTAAAACGTATTCATGAAAAAAAAATCTGATTCCAAATCAGTGTAGTTATGCAGAGAAGATATCAGATGGAAAGTAATGTTGAGATGTGATGCAAATACCTTTTAAAATGTCTCACTATGGCACCTGTACACACACTCTCTGCCCATTGTCCAATCCTGAATTTCTGCAGCTGGCTCAGTGAATTTCTGATAACCGCTAGGCTGATGTCTTGATGCTAACGGAATTGGAACTCTCTGTTTACCTGGAATCAAGCCACCATTGTGACATCACAGGCTGGAGATCACACTGAGGGGATTTCTAGCGCACCCGCGATGAACATGCTTCACACAGCCCACTTGAGTCGACAAAGATGTATTGGTCCTTCTACCTCGTCCCTTTGCTTCTGCGTTGAGCTTGCGAGTCCCTGTATTTGTGTCAGCAATGTTCTCAAAGGTGTTTGTGGAGGCTTTATTCCCTATAAGACCCCCTTTACCAGAGTCTCCATGACACCAGCCTGTGGGGACAGCAGATTACAGAGTACAGTCAGAGTAGGCCTGGAACACGAAAGAGCGCTTTGTGGCCTTTGTTGTGTTGCTTGGCTTGTCACCCAGGCGATGTGTGCAGAATGAGGAACAGACTCTATTCACTTTGCTTCATGTGATACTTCATCCCGTTCAGAGGTCTCACACAATCCTCATGAGATAACGATCAGATCAGGGTATTCTGCACAGCCTTGATACAAAGAAAAAAAAAGAGCAAGCCAAAGAAGTTTAATTAGACCCCTCTGGTCTGGCAGAGATGTCACCCTAAAGTCCTGACACATGATCCATCAAACAGCCTGGACCCTGAACAGGATAAACAACCCTGCTGACCTACAATCAATCATTTTTAAATCTTTTTCTCACTAAATATCAGACTGTACCTGGGGAGAAGAAATCCAGCCTTACATATCTGTTCCATCTTCTCTTAAAGAGAGAATTAGATTTAAAAAAATACATACAATACATGATGGCATAATTAGTATTAATATAATTAAAGTGGTCCACAGGTCCCAGGTTTAAAGCAGAGAAAACGGCTCCAGCAAAAAAAAAAAAAAAAAATGAATGTCTAACGGTGACACAAATGTGTCTGGTATCAGCTTTTATGACACCTTCAGCGGCCAGACATGTGAAATGTTATTAATGAATGGCGTCAGGTTGATTCATTATTTGCCCGTCTGTTCTGGGGGCGATATCGATCTACGGTCTGGCGATGCGCAAGCTCCCGCGTCCACGCAGCCGGCGGTCTGGAGCACCACGGAGCGCAGGTGACGCTGCTCGAGGAAGTGCGCGCAGACCGTTGCAACAGCTTCCCCGTGTGGCCCACGTAATATTGCAATATTGTAATTCACAGGAAAAAAAACAACATAAGGACGTTCAAGGATGATAAGAGACCAATAGAACTCTTTCTGTCCTCTTGACGTTTTAGTTTAACACCAGGACAGGATGCACACATTCTCATATCAGTGCCAATCAGACCAGGACCATGGCACCATAAGACCCAAGCACCTGGCTCATACACATTAATTAAAAAAAAAACAAAACAACAGAGATCTGTCAAAAGCAAATTGTTTGTGAATTATAATCCTTTCATGATCTCATTGATGTTGTAATATTTTTTCAATCAATCTAAGTTGTTGCCTGCTGATACAAAAATACAAAATACAAAATCTGAGTAATGCCATAACTAATACTGGCACTACAGTCCAGCCTTCTCTCAGAACCTGGCAGGAAATCTCTGATTCCCACTGTAGCATAGGGGAGTCTGCACTGCAGGGGAAGGCTCCTTATCCAGCAGAGTGTCAGACCACAGTCCTGGCAGGTGTGGCCACACAGAGCAGGGTGTGACTGAAACACAGCTAATCAAGCTCCAGCAGTTTGGTGCAGAAGGGCTGCTGTTCACCCAGAAAAAGCACACACACGCATACACAGACATACAGACAGACACATACACACACACACCACCCAGAAAACACACACACACACACACACACACACACACACACACACACACACACACACACACACACACACACACACACCACAAAACAGACATACACTCTCTCTCTCACACACACACACACACACACACACCTAGCAAACAGACATACACTCTCTCTCTCACACACACACACACACACACACACACACCACCTAGCAAACAGACATACACTCTCTCTCTCTCACACACACACGCATACACAGACATACAGACACACAGAGACACACAGACACACACACACACACACACACACCCAGAAAAAACACACACACTCATACAGAGACACACACACACACACACACACACACATACACAGACACACACACACACCACCCAGAAAACACACACACACACACACACACATACACACACCACCCAGAAAACACACACACACTCACACACCACCAAGCGAACAGACACACACTCTCTCTCTCTCACACACACACAGCACCTAGCAAACAGACACACACTCTCTCTCACACATACACACACACATACACACACACTATCTCTCTCTCACACACACACACACACACACACACGCACACACACACACACACTCTCTCTCTCTCACACACACACACACACACACACGCACACACACACACACACACACACTCTCTCTCTCTCTCACACACACACAGTACCAAGCAAACAGACACACACTCTCTCTCTCACACACACACACTCTCTCTCACACAAACACACACACACACACATGTGCAGTGACAGTGTGTTGAGGTCACAGGGAAGGAAGCTAAGGCACAGTGTAAACAGTACTCTTTACTGCCACAGGCCCACTTTGAACACTAAGACAATCTTAATCCTCCAGCAAATCACCTCCTAGTCTCTCATCGCTCTCGAGTGGGAAATGCGAGCCTTCAGACATAGCACAGCAGCGCCGCAAAGCTGGGCACGCAGCGAGCTACAGACTGACTGCCAGACCGGCATCAGCAAGACTTAAGCGCAGATTAGGCGGTTACACCTTTCAGCGCTCAGGTACGGGCCCACCTGTCAGACGCTGTGGGAAACCGACAGGGCTTTCTGTTGCCAGGCCGTTTCCATGGAAACGTGCTGAATAAGCCCGAGTGTGAGAAACCCTGGAGGGCCAAACTGTCTGCTGGTGTGTTCCAGCACCTAAGTGATGAAATTAACCCCTTGCTTGGCCTACATTAGCAGATGATTAAAATGAAGCAACAAAAAAAAAAAAGAAATAAAGAAAGCTGAAGATGTTGCATCGCGGGGGCTCGCCAGGCATGCAGACAGATTATATCATTTCTGTTAACAGCAGAAATAACGACACAGCGTCGCGTCTCCAGCGCCCCTGTCAGTCGCTCTCATCAGGATGGCGAGAAGTAACAAACTCCCACCCGACAGGCCTGATGCTGCCAACGTTCATTCGCCCCCCGTTAGCTTTAGAATGTTTCCGATCAGCATTACTTGAATGAATGATAATCAACAGAGGACCAAATTAACTAAACAAATACGTGACCACATGTTGTGTGTGTCACACAGATGCTGCGATGCTCCAGGGCTGGGGTTTGACACCCCCTGGAGTAAGAGGAACCCAGAACAGGGTGGGCGCATGTTTTAAACGCACTGGGACTGACGCGTCGTCTCTAGGGAATGCATCTGTCACCGTTGGCTCAGTTTCAGCACCTGGGCAGGTGTGTGGACAGGCCCACGTCACGCCGTCCTGTAACTTTAGCACAGCCAATTATGATACACCTCCAACACCAGGCCCTTCTCAGGAAGTGGATACATCAGGCGCCATCATTCTGCTGCATTGTGGGATTGATTAATTTGGCTTTAAGGAAACAAAGCCGAGGGAAATCCAATAAGGAAGGAAGCTAGGGCAGGGGAATCCCCAGGCAAACGCTCGGCCTCCACTCTCCAAGGGAGAAAACTGACCACTGATCCAGGACTGTTAAGGTGAAAACCTCCTCTAATGGTGATTCAGATGTTTTGCACCACCAAGTAAAATTAAAATATAAATTATCTGCACAGAAACAATGAAAAATAAAAACTAAATGGAAATCCCTGCATGTTCAGGAATGGAACGTTTGAGTTGTGAAATTTTTCTCTGCAGGACTGGAAAGAGATAGGGGAAAAAGATGACAAAAACAACATCATATGAAGATTACATTTAATCCTTTACATGTTCTCATCACGTGCACAGTTAGACACATGAGCAAAAACATCTGCTCTTGGACATTAATAATATGTGCAAAAAAATGCAGTGCTTTGGAAAATGGTGATGTTGATTTAACAGCTGTGGCCACAGTGTAATGTTTGGTCCAGCCACAGGAGGGCGCCCTGTGACAGAGAGGCAGTAAGACATAGACATGCTAACATGGGTGGAGGCTATGACGAAAATATGAAAGTCTGGACATGTACATAAGAGTATGCGAAGGAGTTTCTCTCTCTGGCCTGTAGAAAAGCAAATAAATGTGGCCCATGGCTAAACGCCAAAGTGAGACAGCATTAAAACCCAATAAAGACAGACAATCATACAATCGAAAGCAGACTAACTAAGCAAGGGTACAAAGGCAGAACTCAAATGACAAAGTTCATGATAATGAAAAAATATGTTTTTAATTATTACATACTACATACATGTAAACCTTTGATTTAGCAGTCGCATTTCCTGGAGTGTTTTCTGGAAATTTTTTATATTGACCTTCAATGCCATCTAATTGCATATCGTCCAGTCTTTGGCAGTCTTCTTTGTTCATTGTTTTGCGGGCCAGAGAGAATAACATTCCCATGTCCTGTCACGTCACTGTCCAAATTTCAATATTTCTTACCTAGCATGGTGGTGGGGTCCTTACTGAAAACAACAAGAAACAGCAGCGCCAACTTGGGCCAACAATGTCTTTGAAGACTGGCTACCTGGAACATGCTGCACTCACCACTGAGCAATCCGATTGTCTGTACTGACTCCTTATTGGCTATCGAAACCATGACACCTCACCACACGTGTGACAGCGCTTCACATGTTGTTCTGTGTCTCCGGGGGCAGCGTGACGGAGTAGAGCACATCTGTTAGCTTTAAAAGGCACTGAGGGCACAGACAGCAGGAAATATAGTATAAGTCATGGAGGCTTGAAACGGGCTCTTGGGCGCACTGTGGACTCTTGCTTTCCTTCCAGCTGAGCTCTCACTTTTGATTGGGTTTGAACAAGCTATACACTGCATACTACTCTCTATACTGTAATCCCATCTGCAAAAAGAAGGCTGCTTGGAGAAGAAAAATCATCAAATTTACACGTTTATGATCAATTAAAAAGTTTTTTTTAATCCAGCATTCTTTTTGGTTACCATTAACATTTGCATTGATTTTGCTTTTCAGTAAAGCTGAATTAATTGTTCAAAGTTACTATTCCTAACATTGAATATTTACCTTTTTACAAAATACAAATTAAAGAGAGACTCAAGTAGAAATAGCATATTTGTTACAAGAAAGAACATCTATATGACAGTATGTAGAAAAGTGTATTATTCTGTTTCTGAAAAAAAATCCCACCAAGCATGCTCTTTCTTAATCTCTAAGAAAACAGCTTTCCAAAGACCCAGATAACCAATATCTGGTGACAAATGTCACATGTGAAATCCAAATCAGTACTACATTAGCAGCTTAATCAAACAAGTTTATAAACAGGAGCTCAGAGGGAATGAAAGCCAGGCCACATGGAGTGCACCTTGGACCAAGTCTGGGACCCATTCCTGTAGCCAAACTGGGTCACCCCACAGCAACCATTTTATGTCAACATTGCCCTGTCAGGTGATATTGTTCAATGGAGTGAAGTCACACCTGACAGAGCAGGTACTGAAGGCAAACAAAAGATTTGGAAATCGTAGTTTTGCTTGAACAATCCTGTTGATTTCATTCGCTCTTTTAATGTCAAGACACCGACACAACATACACACGCAGAATAATATCTGCTATACGTTCTTAGGGCTTTTTTATGCATAGTGTTATTTTTCCCCAATTTTAGTACAAAAAAAAACAAATTAACAAAAGAGAAAAGTACTGTTAATTACACAAGAGGAAGATACAAAAATCAGACTGAATGTGGCAAACTGCTTCAGGGTGAGACATGGATGCCTGGTCCCACAGCCTGGTCTCCTCCAGAAGTATAAAAATAGAGTCTCTCTGAGCTCCGACACCACAGGTTCCACATGCACTGATGCATGTTCTGTGGAGCCAGCAGGCGGATGGACAGTTCTGGTTCTGGTACTGGTTCTGGTTCAGGTCCAGATCTCCGTGGGAACCATAGCTTCCTTGGACCCGACCGAGGGCAGGAGGTTCTGCTCGCTCAGGAAGTGGAGCGGGAACTGGACCAGGAACCCCCGGATCTTCTTCAGCTCCTCCACGGCCCGGACCGGGTCCTCCTTGTCCAGGCCCGGCTTGGAGAGGAAGGTCTCCAGTTCCAGCATGTTCCGCACGTCGCTGGACGGCAGGCAGCGAAAAACCTGAGGGGGAAGGGGAACAGGGGGAGAAAAAGGCGGGGATTTAACAGGAAGTCACACTTAGACACAAGGGACAAAAGGAAGTACCATACATTATTATGCTTTACTGTAAGGAGCAGTATAGTATAGTATAGATGAGGACACTCATCTTGTCACATGTTCATCTCCAGTCCAGGGCACTGCTGGGTACTTCATCTAAATGGCTGCAGTAAATACCCAGCTGTATAAATGGATAGCATGCAAAAAAGGCTCTGGATAAGAGTACCTGCTACATGCTGGAAAGAAGTGTACTGAAACCTACTGCATGTGTATTTGAAAAAGCGGGTGGGCGCAGGCCTGTGACAAGACCATTATATCCCATAATATCTGTCCAGCAACCCCAGCAATGGCCACAGAACAAGCTCCAGGACAGCCCCCTCCCATACTGGTGCAATGTTTGTCCCTTCACTATATATTTCTGTCAGCGATAAGGGCAGAAATCCATCAGTAACTCAGTAAGATCAATCTGAGACCCTCATCTGACTAATGGTAGTGAGTGGACGGCCTCAGGAGAGTGCTGGGATGTCAGATGTACTCAGAGGGAGGTGTCACAGATGTGCAGCAATGACATCATGGGAACCATTTAGTGGTGACCGAGATGACTATTACCACTGATGAATGGTCTCTATGGATACAGACCCTGGCAAACACAGGTGTAGTGGAGGTTAAAGGTGACACGGGAGGGCAGGTACCTTCTGGTAGATGGAAGCATTTCGGGCGCAGGTGGCCATCCACACCTCCTTGTAGAAGCGGTCGCTGATGGGGTCCGTCACGTCGATGCTGGGGTCAGTGAAGGCACCGAGGATCATCCTGCAGAGAGAAAGGCATTCTGGGAAATGTAGGCCATGACCCCCTCCTCACTGGGGATTAAGTTTCTCCCTCTGAAGCCAAACTCACCTGAAACACTCCAGTCTCAGCTGTAGGCCGAACTTTCCAGCCTGGTACTCCTGCCCATCCATCACCGAGGCAACCGTCTCCGTGTCCTCCACGATGACCGCCACCTCGCTATCCCGCTTTCCCAGCATGCTCCTGTCATTGATGTTGGCCGAACCTGAAAAGGAGGGGGGGTGCCATGTTGAAAGAGAGATAAAGATGATATAGGCCTTTCAGAAGATCCATCCGGACCCAGATCCCTACCAAAAACAGTTTAAAACATTCTCCTTTGGGTTCAAAACCTGAGAGAAAACAAGGGATTGTGGAAATAATAATATATCCTGAACAAGAGCTCTGGCTGTGTGAGGCACATTTTTGAGTTAACACTGGGTCAGAACCAGAATTCAGGCTCAATCTGCACACAATGGAGCAACACGTAAACCTTTACTGCACACACATATACAATTTAATTTGATAGAATCTTAGCCCTTTATAACACCTCTCTCAATAAGAGCGAATACCCATTCCACAAAGGCTTCAGACTTATGA
>CM040753.1:2668148-2715648 GCA_022829145.1 Albula goreensis | reverse complement strand
AATATTTCAATTTCCGTTGCACAGCCATTTCTGGAGGCCATGGTTCAAGGACACACAAAGAGAACTGCAGACCTGTGAAAACAAGCAGTTCATATCCTCCATGTCTGTGGAGGTGCTGCACACGCAGGCAGTCTTGGGTCTGGGTGAAAACTTTTATTGCTTGCATTATAAAATTAAGTGACTGAACTTGTCCAACCCATTAGATCAATAGAGAAACGGAGTAAAACAAACACTCGGCCAAACCCAATAGCGCTCGGCCCAGAATTTTTGGAAGTAGGTGGGAAAGGCAGGAGGGCTTGCAGATTTGCAGGACTGATGGGTACTGATAAGGGGGGTTGCGGGTTTTATTCCTCATATGATGGCGCCGTCATGCCCGTCCGCACCAACCACAGGCAGAAAATAACCTTTGCCAAGAAGATAATTTGCTTATTACTGAGGTCCTGTCAAAAAGTGGCAATGCAGTAAACTGACCTGACTCTGGCCTTGGGGTCTCCCTGTGTGTGCTGGCCGTGGGGGACCCCTATATCTTTACTAATTGAGTCATTAATTTCATCTCTCAATAAATAAGACAGGTTATGTTAATTTCTCTATAATGTTGCGTAACACTAAGCACCACCCCTTCTCGCTGCAGTTCCACCACACGAGATAAACAAACCACGGACTCCCACGTGTCTGCCTTACTGACTGTCACAGGACGGCTCCATTTCTCAGCCCTCAGCCATGACAAACAGGGCTGGAGAGCCGCACCAAGGTCTCTGTCGCTGGGCGCGTCCCCAGCTAAACAAACGCTCTGCTTCACAAGGTTTACTCTGGGTGTGCCGCGGCCCGATAAGAGATAACAGGGTACGAGCATCACAGCTGTGTCTCACGGCCACGGGTCAAAGGTCACAATCACATTCACTAGGGATGCTTTCGCACAAAGTCAATGTGTCACATTGCCTGAGAGAGTCTGATGTCGCTGAATGAAGCCCGCCGGGGGTTTCCCCTCTGGATTAGACAATAAAACACGAGGAAAGCGATATTTCATATTTCAAAAGGGCATTCATATATCACACTAGTCTCAGAGGGACAGTCATAATTCTAGATGGAGCTCTAGGTTTGCCCTAGCTTCTGTAGCATTTCAGATGCGCTTATCCATAAAGTGCACTGCATCAAGCCCATTTACCTACAGCCTACAGAGTATCCAGCACTGCATCAAGCCCATTTACCTACAGTCTACAGAGTATCCAGCACTGCATCAAACCCAGTTTATCAAGCCCATTTACCTACAGTCTACAGAGTATCCAGCACTGCATCAAGCCCATTTACCTACACTCTATCAGATTTACCTACAGTATCCAGCACTTTACCTACAGTCATCAAACCCATTTACCTACACTACAGAGTATCTGCATCAGACTACAGAGTATCCAGCACTGCATCAAACCCATTTACCTACAGTCTACAGAGTATCCAGCACTGCATCAAGCCCATTTACCTACACTCTACAGAGTATCCAGCACTGCATCAAACCCATTTACCTACAGTCTACAGAGTATCCAGCACTGCATCAAGCCCATTTACCTACAGTCTACAGAGTATCCAGCACTGCATCAAGCCCATTCACCTACAGTCTACAGAGTATCCAGCACTGCATCAAATCTGGACTTAAACATTTCAAGGACTCAACTTAAATGACAACCTGTTCCAAGCACTGACAACTCTTGCTGTAAAAAAATGCTTCCTGATATCAGATAGAAATTTACCCATGACTGTTTAACATCTATGCTCCTTTATAGTCCTTTATTTATAAAAATGAAATTCTTGTGACTAGCTCGGAAACGGAGTTTCACTCTAGCTGGTGATCCAACTTGCCGAACAGTCTAAGCCGCACATAGCACAGGGTATTCTTCATCCTTCTCCTCCTACTCCTCTTCCTCACCTGTAGTTGAAGTGCATGACGGCCTGGATGGCACTGCCCCCCCCAGTGTTGATGTCTCCCTCGAACCCGGGCAGCAGGGGGGTCACCACATAGACACGGTACTTCTTACCTTCCCTGGGGAGGGCACAGAACAGACGAAAAAAGAGAGAGGGTTACACACCATGGAGACCACAAACTTTTTTCCCCACCAACTTCCCATCATTACATTTAGAGGCTGATGCGTCCCCAGGAACCTACAGATCACACCCCAACCCCTGTCAGCACAACACTCACAAACACCCACACACAATCAACATCCCAAAACACAACAGACATGAAAATGAGAACAAACACAAGCTGAGAGATAAGAGAGGCCAGGCACGCAACGTTCTGCTATGAGGTGATGACTGAAACGTGGTTTTCACATTTCTCGGTGATCCCACTCCAGAGGCCTTAGATGTTAAAACATTAGCTTCAGTTAAAACATTAGCTTCGGTTAACACATTAGCTTCGGTTAAAACATTAGCTTCAGTTAAAACATTAGCTTCGGTTAACACATTAGCTTCAGTTAAAACATTAGCTTCGGTTAACACATTAGCTTCAGTTAAAACATTAGCTTCGGTTAACACATTAGCTTCAGTTAAAACATTAGCTTCAGTTAAAACATTAGCTTCATGCCAAGTGACACATTTCCATTGAGCTATCTTTCACCATGATGAGGTGCAAAATAAACAAACAGATAAACTATCACCATTAAGTGTGGGTGGAGCCACTAAACCCTGCAGTGTCTGTAGACTTGCCTCAACCATGCAAAAACACCCTCTTTGTAGAGTCCCGAGAGTCTAACGTCAAAGAGAGCCGGAGAGCCTGTTAGCTCGGCTCTGGCTCCACAGACAGATCCAGACGACGGGATGGTGCGCCGCACGGAGGATTACTCACCTGTAGGCTTTGATAATCCTTTCTGCAATGGCGTCCCCGATCTTGTTGTGGACGTGACGGTTGTCTGCGCAGCTGATGAAGAACTGGTTCTGAAAGAGGAAAAAGGCAGAGTGTGCAAACAGCAATTATAAAATCACATAATTAGTACACATTAGACATATAGTATATGGTCTTGTGTGCATTCTTACTGTGTGTCTGTACTGTAGGTTGATAAATATGGATTTTTTTCCCCATAAAAGACCACAATGGAAATAAATGTTTAAATCAACACTTCCAACTGCCAACATCTGGGGTCAAACATGCATAATTTCTTCTTAAATTGTGTTTGTGTTTCTCTCACATTAATGCAGTTAAATTCAATGTGAAACAGAACTACACTCTGAAGGAAGACTCCATGTCCCAGGATGCAGTGCGTGGCACAGATGCTCACCTCAATGTAGATGTAGTGCTTGCTGTTGGAGATGGCGTGCACATAAGCGTTGTGGATGGACTCCTCGTGGTACTTGATACCAGCAGACCAGTCTGAGGCAGACCTCAGGACCTGGGGCAGATACATTCAGGCAATAAGCTCACGCTCTTATGCAGAGCAAATTAAATAAGTGCATCCGATACGTTCAGAAAGCAGACAGGGTGGATTCCAGGTTGTTAGTGTCACAACTAATAGTGTTAGTAGATGAATGATTATCTCAAGGACCATTCTGTGTGTGTGTGTGCAAGTATGTGAGTGAGTGTGTGTATGTGTGTGTGTGTGTAGTGTGCACCCACATGTGCATATATGTGGATCCACATATGAATATATGGTTAAATTCACACATATGAATGTGTGCAAAGGTACACATGTGTGTTAGTGTCTGTGAGTGTGTGTGCTACCTGCACTTTTGTCTGGACGCAGTCTGGGACCTGGTACCGCAGCTCATTGGCTGTAGTGTGGGATTTGGGCAGGAGGTAAGGGTATGACAGGGAACGATACTTCGGCTTCATGATCTGATGGACGGGGAGGAGAAATACAGACAATAACCCTTTAAAAACAAAGAGCAAAAAAAATCTCCCACATAATTCAGTTATCTAGAAAGGAACAAAGCAACCTCATGCAATACAAAATGAATTTAAAACACTTCTACTACATCCATGCAAATGACCTTAAATTGTACCCTTGATGAAACACAGTTTGTAAAACCCGTTCATTCCCTTGCTCAGCTGTAAACTGCGGAACAGGCACGCTCGTCTCTCTCACCTTGGTAAAGTTCCAGCGCTGTATAAAGTGTCTCGCCACATCCCTCGCTGCCTTCCCATGAACCACCGAGGCGATATCGTGCCAGGGCATTCTGGGAGTTGTGTACCTGTCAATGAAGTCTGCAGAGGAAGGAGGACAGTTTTAAACTCAATTACCCATACTGCTCTGCTTCAATGGGGTTCAACCTGACACATAAAACAAAAATATAACTTCAAATTATGTCCATCCACTGATTGTTTGTACAGGGCAAAAATAATTATTTGATAGATCAGAGTACAAAAATGTTTGGTCAAGCAACAGAAGCACATACCATAATGGATAACACATAAAGTACAAGAACGTCAACTATACAAACTGAATGAACGATTGTGGAGTTAAATGAGGTAGAATAGCAGTGGTACAATAACTCAGTGAAATATGAGACAGAAAGATGCTTTGCCATCCATGTAAACTGGGGAGGGAAGATAGCACAGCAAGATCTAACACTGCCGTCATACTGAGAAACAGCACAGGAAGTGAAAATAATCGTGTTTCAATGGAACCCAAAACTGTCCGCAAACCACAAGAGACAAGCCATATTTACATTCTGGTTTGGCAGAGCGCCCTTTCTTATGTTTTATAAGTAATAAAAATTATTTAAAAAGTCTCCATCAGTACCCTGGATAAAGCAAGTTCTATTCTTGCACATTCTGTGCCCTCTCTCCTGATTGGCCAAATAATCATGCATGTTGGAGTTTGTGCGAATCAGAGGAGAGTGTAATGAATGGACAAAGAGAAAAACAACTCCACATTTGTTGAAATGAAAAACACAGGCAACCCTGATCCCTTCCCCTCCCTCTGTTCTCACTTTAACCTCTTCAAAGTCACTGCATCTCCTACTGTGAGTTTTATTTCCGAGGCCTAACATGGCTTTACACTGCAGTCAAACGGCCTCCTGTGGTTCGGTTCAGCCCCAGAGGGCGCGCGGCTGCGTACCGTCGAACGGCTTGTCCAGCTGGATCCAGTCTTTGTGGACGAAGTTGCAGTAGTCCTTCCCGTGCCAGAACCGCGTGTTCCCAATGAGCTCCCCGACCCCCGTTTGCAGGCTTCTGACCGACCCGCTGTCTGTGAGGGGAGAAAGAAGGCGCAGGGGATGAAATGGCATTCTACATTTCAGGTGCTTGTGCTACAGAGCTCATATATAGCGCATATCTCCATAGTTACGGTAACCAGACTGTGTCTTTTTCCTGGGACAGTATTTCAGCCCCTTTTTATCCACCTGACGATATGTCCAGCATTTTCAGCACGGTTTAAAATCAGGTCTTCAGTTCACTTTGGTGTAGAGAACTAAGTGTAGAGAACAGTGGCTAAACTATAGACTTCTATAGCTTGCAGGAGAAACTTGTAAGTTTTGTTTTTTTGCTTGTTGTTTTTGTACCTAACCCACCCTCACTCAAATTATTTAAAAATATATATTTTTATTTTTATAAGGGTCCAGTCTAATGCCTCAGGAAATGGGGTCACTCCAGCCACAAAACGAGGGCACAAAAACTTCCAGAGCACAAGGACTTGACATTTTAAACCAGGAGATACTATTTAATTAATTACTGCACTGATCTAAAGTGGAGGGTCAGCTGAGAGCATGTGTCTCTCTTACTGCGATGACCTGGGAAGCAGGGCAGGTAGGGAAGGCAGGGACAAGCTCAGCCAATCAGATTTATGGATGTAGGGGGCTGCCTGGGTTGCCAGGTTGGATTAATATCACACACAAAAATCCACCACACACAGGTATTAGTTTTGTGTTAGATTGAGTGAAGCATGCACACTCAGGTAAGAGAAGCTCCAGCCTGCAGCTCATTCACAGGGAAACACTGTCATTGTTTATTTAGATAAAATCTGAACAGATTTTCTTAAAAATATATGTTTCAGCATTCACATGTTAGACCAGAGAGCACACACATCAAGTCAAGTGAAGGTGTTAACCTGCTCAGCCCTTCAGTTTGTGTTAAGAAGCTAAATCTGCACACTCAGGTATAATCCATCAGACTCACTACTAGCTGTGGTCAGGTTTGTTTGAGTTAAAATGAAGAGCTGATGTTTGATAAACTACACTGACAGTGCTAACTGTCTTCAGTGTCAGAGTTAAAAGGGAGGGTGGATGGCTTTTACTCTTCACTGACAGTGTTAGCCTAACTCAATGCTCAAGGTACAAAGGCAGAGAGGCATAAATGCAGAGCGCATAAGCCACTGGAGATATATCCAGGAGATTGCAGGTTCAAACCCTGTTGGGGCTTTGCCACTACAAAGGGTTCATCACCTAAATAATTTAATGGTTTCGAAACATAATTATTTGTGTAAATGCTGAACATTGCAGCTAGTTACCTTCAAACAGCTTTGCCACAAGACCTCACTGAAATTAACCTAGCTATGCTAATTAGGATGGCTCATGGGACACTCAACAGAAACAGTTACCAAACATCTAAGATGGGAGACACTGTGTACACGTGCACCTGAGAAGGGCTCTCATCTAAAATACCCATAATCCTTTGCTTGCTGCAGCACAGCTCTGAGCCGTGGTTGGGCAGGTGGGAGCAGGGGGGTGAAGGAGTAACTGTTTCAGTGTGTTTTTCAGTCGCATCCCTCTGTTCGTGGTCTGAGCTGAGCTGAGCATCAGCTGCAGCTTATCAGTGAACTCTGAATGCTAACGTTTCCCAGCAGGTCTGGTTTTTCTCTCAGTGAATGTGCCAGGAACATCTCCGGGAGGCCACAGCAACCCACACGCAGAACCAGCGAGCGAGCGAGCGAGCGCAGGACAGAGGCAGCATGGTGGTCAAACGGTCAAGCAGTTCAAACCTCATGCGGACAGACCGTACTCCTCACTCACCCGCTTGTGACATCCCAAGGGGCGGGTTCACCTTCAGTGCCGCCCCTCTACCTGGGATTAAATTCCGTTGGCTGCTAACGGAATTAGACCAACCTGAAAAGGGGTGGGGTGTAAGGGGGGGGTGAGCTTTAAAATTGGAAATCCCGAGCCCCCCTCCAAACCAACCCAACCACTCGATGACAAACACCAAGCCACACCCATACAGGTGTGACTCTCCTGGCCCGACTGGTGACACCGGACCTCTGCAGAATGGTAAACACAGGTAACAGGTGCGCTTCCTCTCAATACTTGCTGAGAGGTTACTCTGTGGGAAAGCCCATAAAATCCACTGGGATGGAGGCATGACATCAAAGTTGAATAAGGATAAAAAAAGAAAACGGACATCACCTCACCTCATGCCCTGACGAAGGCTATATCCTGAAATGCATGAGCCAGGGCCAAAACATTTTAGAAAAGGTGCAAATGAGATGATAAATTTTGTTCTTTACTGGCGGTTGGTGGGTCACCTTCTCAGTGGATTTTCACCATGGATTTTTTCTCATGCACAATGTCTTGTGCAGGCCATGCTATCTTTGCCAACAGACCGTGCAGAACGATATCGATGTTGTTGAGGGTGTCACACATTGGCACAAGGCGCCAAAGACAATGCCTTCCTGGCAGCCATTTTAATAATTCAAATCATGAAAGTGCACCCTTTGAGGGAATATGGCAGAGTGGGGGGGGGTGGTGGTTTCACTGGCCTGGAGATAGATACAGATAGGTGTGCGTGCGTGCATTTGAGTGTGTGTGGGGGTGGTTTTCACTGGGTTGGAAACAGAAATAAATATATCATATAAATATATATATATATAAGTATATATAATACATACTAAAGCTGAACTGTGAGTCTGAACTGTGAGTGAAACTTGAAAAAATTTGTGAGTGTGAGTATGTGTGTGTGTGCGTATGTGTGTATGTGAGTGTGCATGTGTGAATGAGACTGTGAGTGTGTGTGTGAGTGAGTATGTGTGTGTGACTGTGTGTATATGTGTGCGTGTGTAAATGTGTGCGTGTGTAAATGTGTGCATGTGTAAATGTGTGCATGTGTGTGTGCGATTGTGTGCATGTGTGTGTGTGTGAGTGTGCGTAAAAGTGAATGTGAGTGTGTGTACAAGCATGTGTTATACTCACTCTCCTCTGAGTCTATGCTGCTGACGCTGTCAGCATGGTTCAGGCTGTGTTTGTGGAGGTGTTTGTAGAGGCTGAATCGGGTCTTCCGGGCCCTGTTGACCCCCTTCAGTTTGGGCTGGTCCCCCGTGTCTGTGGAGCTCCGCCCGTTGCTATGGGAGACAGCGGGGGAGTCGTTCGGAGATATGCCCGTGCCAGGAGGGGCAGCTTCCACCCCAGTCTGCAGGAAGAGAACAAAAACAAACCCCTTCTTAATGACTGCTCCGACCTTCAGCTCTTACAGAGCCCACACCAACCCACTTTATCACAGGAATGCCATATTTCATCAAAATAAGTGCAATTTGGTGACATATTCCACAACATAGCAGAACACATATCTAATCAATATCATTTATTGTGTGTTCCATACATCATATATTCATATACGTTCGCTTGCATCAACATAAATTGCGGATATTTCACGAAATATATTTCATCATAAAATATGAAGCTGGAACAATGAGCTGTGTAGCACTTAAAAAAAATCTTTAACTGTACATCAGGAAAGTGTCAGAAACACTCACTGATCTCCTTTCCTTTACACTATTTCAGTCATCACTTTCACCAGAGCACACACGTCTCCAGTCCAGCGATGACAAGCATCTCCTACTTTTTTTTCATTCTTCGATCAATTCATTATGAAGCTGTAAACGTAACAGTACAGTAACAGAGCCAGGCACAGCAGCCTGCAGCTGAAACAGGATAGCACAGCGAGGGGGAGCTCCTTCACATCTCACAGGTGTGCAGTGTGGAAGGACAGGAAATGAGAGGCTCATGGGAGATTGAGTTTTTTTTTTTTTTTTTTTTTTGTAAGCCATGCTCATGGACAGGACCCTGGGGAGGTGGGGGGATTACCCACAATCCACCTCTTTCAGTGCTGTGTGCTGTGCAGAGAAGGCTGGGACAATTCTCTAAGTTTTACCACAAGCTCTCTCTCTCTCCCTCCCTCCCTCCCTCTCTCCCTCCTCCCTCCCTCCCTCCCTCTCTCCCCCCTCCCTCCCTCCCTCCCTCTCTCCCTCACCTGTTCTCCAGGTATGGCTGAAGAGCGAGTGACACTCCCCACATCCGTTAGCCGATGTTCCCGGTCATCCCAGCGCCCATACGCCAGGTCGATGCCGCCCACAAAGGCTACCGATTGGTCGATGACAATGATTTTTTCGTGGTGCGCCCACAGGTAGACAGAGGAGGAGACGTGGTCTGGGTGTCTCATCACCTGCAGGATGGAAAGCATTAGCATAATCTCACACACACACACGCCCGCACACTCATTTACACACTCACACACACGCCCACCTACACACTCATTTACACACTCACACACACACTCCCCGCCTGCGCACTCATTTACACACTCACACACACCTCACTCTCTCACACACGCCCACCTGCACACTCATTTACACACTCACACACACACACTCACACACACACACACACACACACACGCACACACGCACACACACACACACACACACACGCCCACCTGCACACTCATTTACACACTCATTTACACACACACACACACACACACACACACACACACACACACACACACACACACACACACACAGTATGGCCCAGTCCCTCTGCAGCCCCCTACAGGCACTGTAAATACCTTGATGTTGGGGTGAAGGTGCAGTAGTGTCCTCTTGCTGTATCCACTGTTGATTCCCAGGGCCAGCTCCACCTCCTTGTACAGCATCACAAAGATATGCACGCCTTGTTGCTATGGGAACAAGAAAACTGTGAGCGAAGTTCTAATCAAAGATGATTGGCTGGTTAGAGACTTAAAACGGATATAATAATAGGCTGATAGAAATGACTAATTGAAAAATAATGACCAATACACAGGAGAAATTTGTTTAAAGATACACCAATGAACAAAGATGTGCTGTAATTATCTCCAGAATTCAATATTTGTTATTTGATTACTACACCTTCAAGGAGGGGCACTTCAAATAAACTTTCATTTATTTTGGATACAATATCTATAAGTATATATTACGATGGTGTCATGGGATGTCCCTCACCAAGTACAAACAGGAAGAACAAGAATTTCATACTCTAAAAATAAACAGGATCTCAGATAAGTGCTTTTAGCAAGCAAACCTATCTGCACTCTGTGGCCACCACGCCTTATTTTATTTATATGAGATAATTCATCTAAACCTGAAGCAGTGCCAAAACTAACATGAGTTATCATCTTTTTATTCAGTTTTGTTTCATTTTGTACCCTTGAGTGCCCTCGGAGCCTGAATACCAGTTTCCTCACGAGCTGCATTCTGTGATTCTGGTTTTCCCCCCTCTTAATTATGCAAAGACTCTTTTCCCTTTAATCCTCCTTCCTTGGTTATAATTTTGGTTTTGCTACAAAGAAACTTTTGGGGAAAGCGCTCTTTTAAATGTAAGGTTTATATAAATGTTTAAAAAGCTAATGAAAGACCATTCATAAAGAGCATTCATCCCTGGCTACACGTGACCTGAATCTCCTGAGTCAGCGAGCCCTAGGACAGGTTTAGGTCATGTTCACATGTAGAAAAATCCCAGGATGTTTTTGGACTCTCAGGATGAACGGTGAAGTTTCCATTCAAATTCTGTTCTGCCTGAGCACCCATTTGTCAAACTGCCATTAAATACAGATGAGGTTTGTGTGAGGCGCGATGGTCCATCTTCACACCGGTGAACATGAAGGATCACCGCAACGGTCTCCAGACCTCATTCATCTGCTTGAGTTTTAGAGTCAGGCCAAGGGAACCAATGTTACAGGTTACCCCGATCTCTGCCTGCACAAGTTATTAACATTGTGTGTGTGTGTGTATGTGAGTGTGTGTGTGCCTTTGTGTGTGCATATGTGCGTATTTGTGTGTGTGTGTCAGTGTGAATGTGTGTATGAGTGTGCATGTGTGTATGTGTGCGTGTATCAGTGCATATGTGTGCGCATGTGTGTGGGTGCACGTATGTGCATATTTGTGCATGTGTGTATGAGTGTGAGTGCGTATGCATGATGAGAACTACTTGGCCTTGGCCTTCAGGAGGACAAGTCCGCCAACTCACAGCCTTGCGTTTTAGAATGCAGTCCAGCCGCCAACGGTTACCCTCGACGACAGGCCTTTTCAGGAAAATCTCTGGGCTCAGCCTGCAACAGCATCAACGACAACAACAAAACACTTATTACATCATCAAACAGGGAAGCTTCTATGACATCATTAACTACACAAATACCGGTGACATCATCAGCCAGGCAAAAACTCATTAAATGTTTGGTCAACACAGCAAATCTACTGACGTATTTAAATAATTTACAAACCATTCCATTGACATCAGCAGCACTCTAAGACTCTTTTCTCAAGCGGCTGCCATTAGCATGTCTTTGCTTGTACGAGTTAGCAGATCCCCAGGGTGTTTGTAACGACTTTGGCATTGAAAATAAAACTGAACCTGATGTATCTGAAACGCCCGTCACATCGGTCGCAGAGGCGCTGCTGGTCACACGTCGGGTTTCTGTGTGAATTATAGAGGAGCTGAGCACAGGCCGTTTCGCTCAGATTACAGGCTCCAGTGACAGAGATCTGCTGCTGTGGGGACCGCCCCTGACCTCTTCATCGACCAGGAGTGGTCAGCGCGACTGCAGGAAAATCGGCCACCATCTCCGCGGGCGCAACTTTCACTTCCTGTCAGGGGGGTCATGTACGGCCTTCCTAACGAAGACGATAGCTCGTATCTCCCAAAGAGCTCAGTCTTCATCTTTGTTTATCTGCGGTGGAGAGCATCTCTGATGCTCAAGAAGTTACTCCACCGATGGGAGAGATAACCCGAGGTTACCACAAACGCATACGAGATGAAAGCAGAGTCTGGAGGAGGAGAGAGAAAGAACAGACCCACGCGCTGACAGCCGCTTCCCATGTACTCCCATTCAGACCCATACTGGACATACAGCATTTGCATACACCAGCTGTTGGTGTTTTTTCACACATGGTTAACTAAAAGACATATCTCGTTCCCGCAGTCCTCGCCATTTCCACCCTCGACAGAGCCGTCATTAGATGCAGAGTGAAGGCGATTAGGGATTTTAACACCGCAGACGAGCGCACGGAAACACAATACGGGGCCTCTCTGCTGAGACGGTAACGGATCCCTTTGACCACTGAGTACTCCTGCAGATGCCCTCCCCTGCCTCCTCAGCCCGGGCCCTTTGGAGGGTCACTCCTGCCAATTTTACTCCCTGGTTTTTTAGAGTGTAGTGAAGCTGTAGTTAGTGGAACTAGCTGGATTATTTTGCTTATTTCCCACTCATTAACTCAGTAACCTTAGGAACAGGATAGATACTCTGTGAGCAAAAACATGCAAGATGTATGTCATCATATATGTACACAATATATAATTTATTACAATTTAGTGATCAACTGTAAATTGACAGGCAAAATACGAATGCTTTCACTAAAAATTCAATGTTTTCAGACCTTTATGTATTCTGTATTATTTCATCCCTACAGACCCAGACAAGATGAACAGTGCAGGCCTCCATCCAGTGGAGGGCGGTGTTTCCGGGGGAATGGGGTGGGACAGTGACGTGGGTGTCATTGCTGGTTGGATTGCTACTGGAAGGTTGGCAGTTTTCTTCTCATTTTGGACAAAGTTGAAAGAACGCAAAGCGGATAGTGTCTCAGTCTAAACACTCCAGAACAAGACGAATTCTGGCATCAAGTCCATTGAATCAGGGAGCCCGAAAGTTTTAAAATAAAGACTTATCCTCTTATCTGTTAAACAGAGCTCTTTGGCAAAAGAAGATGACAGTTTGGAAATTTCCCTGCCTGTGTGAAGTTACTGAGAAAGATTATTTATGCAGTTCATATCTGATGTAAATACTGTGTCCTTTTTTGACTCTCAGAGCTGTGGTACTGAGGTCAGTGCCTATCTCAAATTGTTGGTTCGGTTATCGTCCAAACAAAATGTTCATCACATGTTTTAACACTATTTACAGCATGCATGTTTTCTTCTTTCTTCTCCTGGTATGAAGTTGCATTTTAAGGCTGGTTTCATTGCTTCCATGGCCTGCACTGAGCCGGGACCACACAGACACGCCCAGGTTGCCCTGCTTGGAGTCCACAGCCGGCCTCTCCTTTACCCATGTCCCTTTTCTTTTTAAAATGTTTCGTACTGTTTGCATGTTTAGTGTCACACTGCCTCAGGCCACAGTGTCTGAATAAGGCATAACTTTGCTACAGCTTGCATTTATAATAACTTTAAGATACTTACCACCAGTCTGTGATGAAGATTTCTTCTTTGGCCTCCTCCAGAGCATCTGCTACGTCCTCCATGTAGTTTTTCCCATTAACATACCTGGGGTACAAATGTCATCAAATTGACAGGTAATCAGAACTGTTGCTATGAACCATTTTTGTGTTGCTCAAACAGTGCGACTGAAGGTTCCTCAAAGGAGTATGAGCTAAACTCAGTCAAACACTTTAAGCGTGTTCATGGGCATATGCTGTTCTAATGTGGAATGGAAAAAAGGACATGATTCCTTTTGTACAATAAAATACGGCATGCTGAAATCTTACCCCAACTTACACCCCCAACCCCCAACCCCCAACAATCCCCAACCTTTGGCCCTTATAAGGAAAACTGCACTCTGAGTGCTCTCAACTTTTCTGGTCCTTTGAGATAACACAGTGTTCCATGATAAATAGATTGAAAGTAATTGGTTGGCCAAACACACAAAGCCTTTTTCAATCATTTTAAAAAAAGGCTTGAGAGGTAAACTACTTAAGTGTAATGCTTCCTATTTTGAAGCTGTGTATAAACACACAGATTTGTTCCAATAAACTCTAAAAATGCATTGCTGCTTTTGGAAAAATGTTACATAAGAAAATAAAAAACCAAAAATAAAGATCCACTTTCACACCACACAGCTCTTTTCAGCTGGCCTGTTCTCCTCTGCTGAGCTCAGACCAAAGAGGACCCGACAACCATAAACAGCACATTCCTCAAGATCGGCCAGCAGGAAGATGAGATCTGAGCCAGCCCTTCCCACCCACCTGCCAACTCCACCGTTACTCCCAAAGCAAACGTCTAAATTTACCAACGGACGACATGCGAAATATCAGTGAGATCTAGGATGCCACAGATGACCGTGTTTAGGAATAAGAACTATCATAATCACAATCATAATCCTGAAAATATACAAACTGCACTGAAAATTCATCATGGTCCATGAATGAAAATCACGGCAGATTTCTAGAGGAGCAGCCAGCCCTGGTCTTGGAGTGCTGGAAATATTTCTGCTTCTTGTTCCCTCTTTGCTCTTGATTTAATTTTGAGCGTTTACCAAATGCCTGAGCCAGCATGTTCAATTTGGCAAAACCCTCCAGCACACAGTAACCTGCATTCATTAAGCTTAATAATGGGTAGGGCTGAGTTGTTCTGTGTTTGGATGGGGCAAAAAGCAGAAATGTCTGTGGCACCGCACAACCGTCTGTGGCTAGGTTTGTCTTCCCCCGGGGTGTAACGGATAGTGTGCAATTCACTTAAACAGCTTCACGACATGTTGCTCAGTTAGAATCGATCAACTGGACACTACATGCGGAACCTGAGGGATTAGAGATTTATTTACTCGACCAAGAAGAAAATGGCTGCTCATAAGAAATTAATGGGATTGATTTTAACAAGTGGGGGACTGAAGATCACACGCATGCTTCTTAATGGGCATAATCTTGCTAAGCTTTCACCAAGATCCACAGTCATTCTCCATGGATTTCACTGAGCAAACAGGTTATCAGCTCATTACTCTTCATGAAAAGAGAAAAGGGGCAACAACAGCAGCAGGGTGAATGGATAAGGTGCAATCCATCACCAGGAAGTCGTGAAAGCGTTGTCGCCCGGGTTACCATTTGGCGGGGATGCTTTCCTCCTCTCGCGCGAAGGAGCCGAAGCGATGGTCCTTGAGGAAAGCCTTTCCGTGCTTCTGCACGAAGTCCTCGATCGCCTGCCCCCACCAGCGCGCCTGCCGGTAGCTGGAGCACTTCAGCACCAGAGCCCTGCCACAACACAGCAGGAACCATGGGATAAAAAATGGAGTACCAGGGATGTTTCATGGTGTATGACAAATGTATGGCGTACATGACTTAGCCCGGGATGTATCATACAAAATGGTGTACATGACTTGCAATAACTTCCATAGAAATCAAACATCTGGTGTACTTGTGCGCTAGCATCCTTTGGGACACAAGAGAATGTCTCAGTAGCACAAATATACACCTAAATACAAGGCCTATATTTTACAAAATGGGATTCCCCCAAGTTCCCCGCTAACAGAAAATGTAATGGGCAAAAACTACACAAAAACATCTTTGAGATTTGCTCATGGATCCCATTGCAAATTAAATACACACTTTCCTGCAGCAGGGTCACTGAAACCAGTGAGTTATTTTAAGTCTATAATAAAGAGGGTTTCAAGAGGATTTCTTTCACGGTTAAAACCAGAATTCTGGTCCTTGCCAGAATGTTAACCACAAAGCAGCTCTATGTTAGTCCTGTATAAGCCATGTGGCACTGATAACACATTTTAATCACCTTATTTATTCATGCAATAAAAAACGTAAAAAAAAAAAAAAAACTCAGCACCTGGACAGGTTGTCGATCCGGAGCCCATGTTTGGTCTCGGTGTCCTTGGAGTCCATTTTGATGCTGAACTCCTTGTCCACAAGGAGGACAAAGGAAATGGCCCCGCTGTCTGGCTTCATGTAGAGCAGGAAGGAATCTTTGACCACCAGCCATCTGGAAAAGGAAAAACATCATTACCCAGAAACCCCAGACCCATGTAACAGAGTTCAGGAAAAACATCATTACCCAGAAACCCCAATCCCATGTAGCAGAGTCCAGACACTGGAGAGACCTGTGACCATATGAACACCTGCTAAAGTGGCTCTCATCACCATTTACAGTATAAAGGCACAATTAGAGTTACAGATGAGCTGTTTAGCAACCTCATGGCATAATGTCAAACAGCCAAGGCCTGCCATGTTGATACCTAAGTTCCAGAATCATAAACGTCAGGTTCTAGAACAATCTGCCATTCATAAAAAAACATTAAACTGAATCAATTTAAATTTACCAACAAAGCACAGAAGAGCAGCTGCTAGTTTAACTTCTGGGCATAGAAGCAAAGACATTCAGCTTTTTCTTCCCTTAAACCACTCTGAATTGTTCAACAGCGGGTTCTAACTGGTTATGAAACTGGGGGTGGGAATGTGTGTAAATATTTGTACACGCGGCAGTATATGTGCAGATGCGTGTGTGTACATGTGAGTTTGCGCGGGTGTGTGTTTGTGCGTGCATGATCTCGTGTGTCGGGTGGTGTTCTGTATTAAGTTATTTCACATGTTCCCTTTGTCAGATATGAAGCGGTTTCTCAGAGGGGCATTACAGATTCGCTCGCTCCAGAGACATGTCCCACTGTGAGACATTAAAGAGAGATCTTTGACATTTTACCCCCCCCCATCCCATCCAGGAATGCAGGGACAACATTTACACATGTGTGAAATTACACACGTTTTTACACTGAGCAATAAAACATGACGTGTAAAGTAAAAATGCAATAAAAACCTGCAAACAATTTATGCATGCTGAAAATCTTGAAACAAACATTTCCAGGTCTCATCCTAAATATTTGCTTCTTATTGCCTTGAGAAAAAGAATGTATGAATTTGCATGTGTGTGAGAGAATGTTGTGAATGTTACACGTGTGTGTGTGTGTGTGAGGACCAGTGGGAGGACCAGTGGGAGGACCAGTGGGAGGACAG
Organism: Albula goreensis; assembly: GCA_022829145.1. Lineage (NCBI taxonomy): Eukaryota > Metazoa > Chordata > Actinopteri > Albuliformes > Albulidae > Albula > Albula goreensis. Next base: position 2,698,705 of record CM040753.1, on the reverse strand, counting down.
CGGAGAGCTGCTTATTCCACTGAGTGACCGCGGGCTGAGCTTAAATACTGACCGTTTGGACCAGCGGTAGCACACTTTGCTGTGACCGCAGCAGTTCAGCCCCGGAATGCGATGACCGCCTGACCGCTTCAGCACCATGCCTTCCCTGAGACGCACGGAGTAAGAGCATGCGTCAAAATCCCACAACCGCTAACAGTCTCAGCCTCTAAACATGCTAAACACCACACCTGCTTATACAATGCTAATATTAGCATGGTACAGTCCCAGCCTCTAAACATGCTAAACATCACACCTGCTTATACAATGCTAATATTAGCATGGTGCAGTCCCAGCCTCTAAACATGCTAAACATCACACCTGCTTATACAATGCTAATATTAGCATGGTGCAGTCCCAGCCTCTAAACATGCTAAACATCACACCTGCTTATACAATGCTAATATTAGCATGGTGCAGTCCCAGCCTCTAAACATGCTAAACATCACACCTGCTTACATAATGCTAACACTAGCATGGCCTCTAAACATGCTAAACATCATTATGCATAATGCTAACACTAGCATGGTCGCTAATATTATGCTAACATATACGGTCTGTCTTTTTTTTTTTTTTTTGGTTATGCATGTATTATTTATTATTGGTAGTCTTCAACCAGTTCTATATACCTATATGTCTCAAAACTGAGCCGGCAATAAAATTTATTCAAAACCATGTGACCAAAATGTTTGTTTGATGTACAGAAAAAAAAAAAAGGACACAGACAGACATATAAATATAACAAGTGTACAAATTCAAGTCAATAACAGCACATATATATGTGAGCATGTGAGAGCTGGGGTAAAATAAATAAAAAATGAAAAAGCAAATCAAATATTAAAGGGAAATGCAGGAAGTTGTGATCTATTATTCAGACCAGAGGAAACCTTGAAGTGCTGGCCCGACCCACAGCCCTCAAAGGAGCACTTAAAACCATCCCAGACCGCTTGAACGCAGTGACCCCACCACCAACACAGCCATGAACGACCAACACATGCTCAATCCTCTCAACAACCAAGAGTACCTCCAGAGCCTCACTGAGGCCTTCCCAGCATGCAATAGCAATAACCATAGAGTGTAATGAACAGAGAGTGAACACAGAATGAACAAACTAATCTGAGTCTTCCCTGTGTCGTCTTGTGTTTGTTTGGCTCTCTTCCCAAGTGCAGAAAACTTGCACATTGTTCCCCTACTCCTACGCTCTTTCCTTAGTCCAGGTTAAGATAAACCTGCTCCAAGAGTTATCATTTTAAAGATTCAGTGTGCTTTTAAACTGACACTCTTTTAGCCTTCATTCAGCCCTTCAGGTTGCCATTTAGGTGCAGAATTGAAATCAGCAACTTCATTCCTAAAAGAATCAATTTAATTCAGTGCCAAAAAGTTTGAACCTAAGCCTCATAGTTACCAAAAACATTCCGTGCTGACCTAGTATGCCTGGAGTGAAAAGGCTGACTGTAATAATCTCTGATATACAGACTGCTGTATACATATAAACACATTAAAGCTTCTTACAGGCCTTTTGGTCCCAAATCATGAATGAAGGACATCTGACTCACGTCAATAAACTCCATCTGAAAGACAGAGAAAACTACATTAAGATAAAGAACAGGAAGCACAGACAGGCAAAACAAGAGGGTTACAGTCCATCACAGGATCATGAGACAACCTTCACTCTTTGACATGACCTTCAGCCACAGTAGAGTCACTTCCATGCTTCTGACACTCAGGGGACTCTTCTCTTTATGCTCTGTGTGTTACTGAAGCATAATTTAAATGCCCAGGTGAATCATTTTGACATTTGACATGTGTAGTAAAGTTGAAAATTTAAATTTCAGTGAGAGCATGTGTATGTTGACTGGCAAATTCAATGCCATTTCCCATGCATCCTGTTCCATGTTCTTGCATACTTTACAGTTGTGATGTAGTTATCATGTTTAAAATGTTAGAGAAACGAGAGTCTTACTCTTTCCAGTTAGTGATCTTCAACATCATCACGTTCTGCTTCAGTTTCTTTCACAACGGCATGTGATCTTAATGGCGTTCAGAGTTTTTACTTGGCTGACAGACTGAAGGTGAGACTTACTGTGGCATGGTAATTTCTGTACATTGACATTTTCAGCAGCTTATTCAAGTAGTCTTCCAGTTGTTTCTGAAAAATACAACAGCACAAAGAAGGCAACTTACTGCACCAGACATTAAAAATGGAAATACTCAAACAATGGTGCAAGACTTGCATGGAGTAAAGCGAGTAAGAAGAATGTGTTCTGACCTAAATGTAGTTTATAATTAGAATCAGTGGCTAACTTCTGTCTAACCAGGAACTAGCTGGCTGGCTAGCTAGACAATGTACTGGCAGCTGATTGGTGAATTAGAATCAACGCTGGTTGGTGATTGGTGAATTGGAGTCTATGTTGATGGCTAATTGGTTAATTGGAGACTGGTCTGGTTAATGACCAATCTGGCTCCAGACTAACGATGTGTTGTGGTCAGTGGCTCAGTGCTCTATCTGGGGCTGGTTGTGGATGGGCCGGGGGGTGGGAGACACTGACCCTGCGACTGGACACCTGCTCCTCCCTGACCAGGTCATCACCCCCACCCCGGGCAGGCTGGGCATCTGCCGTGCTTCGTTCCTCCTGATTGTCTGCCTGCGCACCGTGTGACTGCAGGGAATGCGAGGCACGGTCTCAGACAGGTTACTCACTCACTCACTCCACTCACTCCACTCACTCCACTCACTCCACTCACTCACTCACTCACTCACTCACTCACTCACTCACTCACTCACTCACTCACTCACTCACTCACTCACGCACACACTCACGCACACACTCACACACACACACTCACGCACACACACTCACACACTCACTCACTCACACACTCACACACGCACACACACTCATGTTTATCTGATTTTTTAAAAAACTCTGATGGCGATGAACAGTCACTGAAATCAATGAGAAGTTAGCGTGACAAAGGGGTATTTCGTAACCAATTGTAAATGCTTTTATGAGAATTCCAAGGAGTTTAGTTTAAGCTGTAGGGTGGGTCTGTAGGTCAATGTGTATGCTCTGGGTGGATACTTGGAGTGTTTGTGTGTGTATGCGAGTGTGTGTGTGTGTGTGTGTGTACTGTCTGTGTGTGTGTGAGTGTGTGTGTGTGTGAGAGAGTATGTGTGTGTGTGTGTCTGTGTGTGTGTGTGTGAGTGTGTATGTGTAAAAGAGTATGTGTGTGTGTGTCTGTGTGTGTGTGAGTGTGTGTTCAGACCTGCGGGAGGGCAGGGGTATTCTCAGGAAGGTCTTGTATTTCAGCAGCTCTCTGTGCAGCTCCATGAAGTGTTTCTCCTTCCTCTTCACCAGCCAGGTAAAGTTCCCGTGCCGCAGCTCGATCTTAAACACGGCCGGGAGCACCTGGGGGGGGGCAATGTTCTTTATTACTGCCTAATGCTAGAAACCAAAACAGCTTACAGCCCTACAACTATGCGTTTGGAGGATTTGGATTATCATGTTCATAAGGGCACCTTTGCATGAAAATATGTTTATTAAAATGAAATTTGATAGTAATGAAGCTTTGTTTCAAATTTGATATCACATTCAGTATTTAGTGCCGAGTTAAAATAACATATAGCACCAAATAGGCGTGTCCACTGAACAGGTGAATCCACTTTAAAGGAAATGATTTTGGGAGGAAATTACATCACAATGCCACAGGTCCATGTGACCGGACTGACCTTTGACACGCTCCTCTGATTGGTGATGTTGAAGCGGTCCTGGGCGGAGGTGAAGCGCTCCACCTCCAGGATTTTGGCGGTGATTGGGAGGGAGCTGAGGTACACCCGCGCGTCGGTCTCCTTGAAGCCCGTCGTCTGGTAGATGGCAGAGAAGGGGATCCGCAGGTCTGAGGGGGGTGGGATAACCAAACATGGAGAGGGCTGAAAGGGGGGGACTTTACAGATCTTTAAAGGCCCAAAATATACAGGTCATCTCACCTGATTGCTTTGATCTGCACTAATCGTTTGATTAAAGGTGAAAGCAAATATGAGCAGACTGAGATCACCACTGGGAGAGGCGAGGGAAAGAGCATTCCTACAGCCTCAATCACCCAGGATATAGTTACCCGCTAAGGACAGCAAACAATAAACAGCACGTAACACCTTACTCATCTCGCTGTTTTCCAGACCTGTATACTGTATCACATCCTGTTCATTTGAAAATGGTGTTGTTTGTCAATGAGCCTAGGCCAAAACACTTGGTCTGATAAGCACAGCTCAAACCCTGTGATTGAGTCCATGTTCTGCCATTGCCAGCTATTGGCAAGGCAACGATGGACCCAGCCTCACTAGGGAGTGATAAGGGTGAACTGGCTGCCTAGAATATGCTACCCTTGTAATCCTCCGATGACAGGCAGTGCTTAATTGGTGGTGTATCCGCAGTGTGAATAAAAGCTAGGGCTAAGTGTCACGTGAATCAGAGGAGTCACATGCTTACACCTTCCTCCTCCTGAAGTCAGCAGGTGGTTGTTTCGGAAAGGTCAGCTAGCTTGGTTGAAGTTCAGGTTGGGAGGGAAAAAGTGGAGAAAAAAAGATTTTTAAAAAAACTAACCACCGCCCCTTACCTGGGTGACTGAAGTCCTTCCCATCGTAGTCGACCTCGTCCCCATCGCCGAAGTCCAGTTCTCGAGTGTCCAGGTTCTCCATGATCTCGGTCATGTCCGTGGCCACCAGGTGGAGGGTGCTGTTGGTGGGCTCCGACGGCCGCAGCATGGCTAGCACTCAGCCCAGAGGGCAGGCGTCACCTGGGGGGGGGGGGGGGGAGAGGAGAGGAGAGGAGCGGTCACTCCCCATTCTGCTGGAGAGCACCGTGCTCATTGCTGCCCCCTACAGGACAGCTTAGTACTGCAGTGATTACTCGATGTTCAGTGCTTCCACCAACAGACCAGCTTATAGCACTACAGTTCACACCAATGCCTACTGCAGCCACCTACAGACCAGCTTCTTGAGTAGAGTTTGAGTAATTATGAAGTGCTCCTGAATTTTGACACTTCCAGCTCCAGCTCACTGCTCATTAAAGCCATAATTAACCTGTCTGTTACAGACCAGCTTTGGCTGGAGTGAAAACTGGACTCACTCAAGGACCAGGGTTTACACCATGCCTACTGCTGCCACAGACCAGCTACAGACAACTGTATTGCTGTGCTGGTTACACTGTGCTCACTGCTGCCACCTACATCCAATTTGAGGATCGCATTGCACGTTGCATCTGACATTAAGGGTGCCAGACAGTCGACAGCAAACAGGAAGTCATTGGTTTCAATGAGAGCATAGCAGCCTGAGGCCAGCTTACGCTAAGAGTAGCAAAACCTGGCCAATGCTGTGGCTCCACAGGACTAGAAAATGCAGAGCTTTCCAAGTGCGTGTTTATGCAGTATTATAAAAGAGGCGTGCAGGAGCTGGGCAGAATTTTATTGGCAAGAAAAAAAAAAACTCTGCTTCAGCACTACTTTATTTCCCCAACAACCGATCCTTCAGCTCCACACGGTAAAGACTTCTCTCCCTCTATAAGCTCTGTCCGTTCCTTTCTGCTTTGTTCTCTGGCTCTAATTCAGAACACGTTTTCTCTCCCGCGGACATACATCTGCTCTGGAGACAGCGGGCGGCTGAGATGAAAACCCGGCCTGCGGGAGCGGAGCGGACTGCCTGCGGAGGGTGGGGGAGGGGGGCATGTGGAATTGAATAAAGCTACCCTTCCACCTCAAAGCTACCCAACAAAAACAGCTTCAATCTGAATATTGTGTCCCTCACCAAAGGGAGTGGGAGGTTATGGGTCAGGGGTCAAGGGTCACCAAAGTTACATAATCCACGGACACAAAGCCGCTATATCTGAGGGAAGGTCAGTGGGCGGATCACTCCAGGGGTATGGGAGGAATTTCCCACCAGTGGGAGCGAAAGTCCTCCCAAACCCTGCCCTGTTACCTGCCACACACACGAGTGGAGTTTTAACAGGAAAAGGAATAAAGATGACAGGCAGAGCAAACTTCCCTCTTTTCTGCACTTTTTTTAGTCAATTGCAGCTCTGACACTACAAAGTGAAAACCACTATTTTGTTTATGAAACAACAAATTATGTCCAACATTTTGCGTGCTTTGCCTCTGAATTTCACAGAGGTACATGAACATGGCTGAATGAGCGATTAAAACTGTCCCAGCAGTTGGTGAGAATGAAAGTCTGCAAACACACAGCTCTCCATGACTATGAGTGAGACCAGTGTTATACAGGCATAATAAATATGTAACACTTGTGTTTAATTATGAGGACATGGGTGAAATGGCTCTTAGAGGCTCCTAAAGGGACTGGTCCCTTTTAACGGCAGGCCGTGATCTTCCCCTAAACCCCAGTGAGATGGTTCCGCTCTGCTGGCTCTTGACACCTTGTGCTCCTGTTGCTATGGGCACCAGGTGGTCACACAGCACACTCACACCTGTTCTTTGATCTGGTTCCTCAGTGGTGGATTGACCATCCCACCTCTGAGAACAGCGAGATCCGTCCCCATGTCTCACCACACACCCAAAACCCAGAGAACCCTGAGCTCTCAGACTGCACTCTGCAACCTCCTGATCATCAGTTCCCCTCTCCCTCCATCTTCAATAAAAAAAAACCCAAATACCTTTTCTCTTGTGTCTTATGTCTGCATACTACAGTACTGCGCTGATGTACCATTTAGCTGCTGGTGGATTTGATGCTGTCCCAGTATTTCAAGAATAAATTCACCCCCTGAAAGTCTCTCTGAATCTAAAGCACCTGCTAAATGACTATACTGTGAATATGATGTGAAACGTCTCTCCGATCAGACGGTTACCACAGCAGCATGCACAGCCCAGCCCCAGCATAACCTGTGCCTTTGGCTCGTACTTTAAAGCCTTCATTTATTCATTTTAAATCACCACAACTACAGTTCATCTCCCCCTCAGATTCCCTTCCCGACGATTCTGCCGATCGAGGCGCTGGACTGAGAGAGGTCAGCAGCTCCCAGGGTGGAAATGATCATCGGCATCTCATTTTACACCATATTAATGCGCAGTCAAAACAAAGACCCAGAGAGACGCTCGAGCTTGCTTCTGCTGTGGCGAGGGCAGGATAAATGGCTCAGTGAGAACTCACCAGGGAGGCATTTACTTAATCGAGTCACTCAGGCACTTTTGATTCAATATCGCATCTCTGCCCTGTAAACCAAACAGGGAGGGGGGAGTTAATCAAAGCACATATTAAACTGGAAGCAGGAAGTGCTGAGGAGGGACCCAAAGGCCCACAGCACAAAACAGGAAGTCTTACTGAGCACCCTCTGATGCTCGGGGCCTGGTTTACAAAAGCATTTATTACGTGTGAAACTGTTTTCCCCTGTGCAAAACAGACTAAGTGAGCATGCGGCTGGTTGAGTTAGCTCATTGTCTCAGATCACAATCTTATCACGGAAATTGAATGTGCAAAACGGTTAACATTGGCAAAACTGGCCCCTTAAGGCAGAAGACAATGCAAGACATACAGACAACGAAACAAACTGTTTTTAAGGGAGAGGAGCCAGAAGGCTGTGGGTGGGTGGAGGGAGGGGTTCTCTTTACCAAGTCCATATCGGTCATACCATCTCTCAGATGAGAGCGCGCGTAAACAAAAACCTCTGGGTGAAAAACTATCCCAGCATCTCTTGGGGCTCCCTAGCCAAGGCTCGGATACGCGTCTGCTTTTCTGCAGGCTGTAAAAAACTGCAGTAATATTTACTCAAAGTACAAAGACCCAGACCTGCTCAATAAAAACACAGAGGGTTTTCTCTGACTGGCAGGTTTGAGACAGAGAGACTCCCCCAATAGGAGCTCTGGCTGTGTTTGGCAAAGTGTGTGAGAGCCCATTGTACCGTTTAAGAGATGCAGCCAATTTGCCTTTATCCTGTGTGCACTAACACCATTAAAACAAGAAAAAGGGCATCCACCCAAACCAATAAAACACACACACACACACACACACGCACACAACAAACACATACACTCACATTCACACTCACACACACACACTCACACACTGAAATGCAGGGTGCACACCTACGAAGGGTGCATTAAGAGGTCAAGAGCGGCCTTAAGCCTTAAGCAGCACAGAACTGAAAGCCACATGATCCTCACACTCACACTGCACTGAGCCAAGAAAGCACCCTGCACTGCCAAACACCACACTCACACTGCACTGAACCAAGAAAGCACCCTGCACTGCCAAACACCACGCTCACACTGCACTGAGCCAAGAAAGCACCCTGCACTGCCAAACACCACACACACACTGCACTGAGCTAAGAAAGCACCCTGCACTGCCAAACACCACACTCACACTGCACTGAACCAAGAAAGCACCCTGCACTGCCAAACACCACGCTCACACTGCACTGAGCAAAGAAAGCACCCTGCACTGCCAAACACCACACTCACACTGCACTGAACCAAGAAAGCACCCTGCACTGCCAAAAAGCACCACTGCCACACTGCACTGAGCCAAGAAAGCACCCTGCACTGCCAAACACCACACTCACACTGCACTGAGCAAAGAAAGCACCCTGCACTGCCAAACACCACGCCAACTGCACTGAGCAAAGAAAGCACCCTGCACTGCCAAACACCACGCTGCACTGAGCCAAGAAAGCACCCTGCACTGCCAAACACCACGCTCACACTGCACTGAGCTAAGAAAGCACCCTGCACTGCCAAACACCACGCTCACACTGCACTGAGCCAAGAAAGCACCCTGCACTGCACCCTCACACTGCACTGAGCCAAAAAGCACCCTGCACGCCAAACACACACTGCACTGAGCCAAGAAAGCACCCTGCACTGCCAAACACCACGCTCACACTGCACTGAGCCAAGAAAGCACCCTGCACTGCCAAACACCACGCTCACACTGCACTGAGCCAAGAAAGCACCCTGCACTGCCAAACACACTGCACTGAGCCAAGAAAGCACCCTGCACTGCCAAACACTGCACTGAGCCAAGAAAGCACCCTGCACTGCCAAACACCACGCTCACACTGCACTGAGCCAAGAAAGCACCCTGCACTGCCAAACACCACACTCACACACTGCACTGAGCAGAGCTAAGAAAGCACCCTGCACTGCCAAACACCACGCTCACACTGCACTGAGCCAAGAAAGCACCCTGCACTGCCAAACACCACGCTCACACAAGCGCACTACACAGGGACATTATTAATGTTACACAATATAAAAATGATATAAAAAACAGAATCAACAACAATGGAGTCAAAAACAACAACAGAACAATAATAATAATAATTATTATTATTATCATTATAACTATAAAGAGCAACATGAGCATGCTCAAAGCTCACAAAAGCACAAGCTGCAGAGTATCCAGCACTGCACAGACCCAGGACTTCAACAAACTGAGGGTCTCTGCCTCTACTAGATGACCTGAAAATCTACTCCGAGTATTGACGGGTCTGCGTGTGAAATAATGTCACTCTGGAATTTGATTATGATTAAGTTCAATTTTTGTCCACTTCCTTTAAAAGGCACCTGTGAGAATGAGAGACAGACTGTTTCGCAAACCATAAAACCACTCACTTAGATGCTGTGAGAGTGGAAGGGGGATGCGCATAAATAAAACGGCGCAAACACAGACCCTGATCTGCACCACAGGAAACTTGCCAAGGCCATAAGCACACAGAGAAATACAATGTGTGTCTGCATGTGGCATTTCTGGGTTTGTTAACTGGCAGTGACGTTTCGACAAAGCCACAGTGAGTCACGACCCACTCCAGTGGGACGTCTTTTAAATATTTTTACTTTATTTAAATTTAAATTTTTATTTAAAAAGAAAGAGGAGAGCAAACAGTCTGCCAATCTGCCCTGAAAACAGACAATCCCAAAACAAAAGTCTGGAGAATAATAGATAAATAAATAAATAAATAAAAATAACTGTTCAGACGCTTTAGATCTCAGAGCAGGTGACATTTCATGTCAGACACCCTCACTCTCTCACAAGCATGAATGAAATAACTGGTGGAGACGCTGTGTCTCTGTTGGGTTTTTCACATTTTATTCCATTCACCTTCAGTCTGAAAAGACATCGCCTTTTCACTGTGAATAGAGAGCAGGACACCTGCTTTTAGAGCGCGTCTCCATCGCAGAACCTAAATGCCACTCATTTACCAATCACAGCAGCTCTCTAAAACAGCTGACTGCTTCAGTGTAACAGGTTCTCTCGCCTCCTGCAGAGACAGGCGATTGTCGGGTTATGTGGGCAAACTCAATGGCCGCTGGATCTCGCAGAGCCAGGCTTTAGGCCGCTATGCTGTCACGCTGTTTTTGACATTTTGTCCCATTCTGTCACAGCTCTCAGCCCTGAAGTGAAACACTGTAGTTTGGCTGAACAGGGGTTTCTTTGTGTGATAAAGGCTTTTTTGTGTGGAGTGTTTGAGAGAGGGAATTTGGAGGGGGAGGGGGAGGGGGAGGTGGGGTGGGATGGTCACCACAACAACAGGGCGGACAGGTTCAGTCCCTCAGCGATGTCATCCTTTTCCGCTCGGCTGGTTGGTTGAATCCTCTCAAACCTGGGCCCCTGACGTGCCAGTGTGAGTCTCTGCAGGTCTGATTCTCTGAAATGCATCCTTTATGTCAGAGCAGTTTAGCACCTCCTAGAGGCAGAGGAGTGCAACGCTCTCTGGATTTACAGCTGGCTGGAAGTGCTCCAGAACCACGGTGTAGGGTTTACCATAAGCGTCCACTGTGAGTGTGTGTGTGTGTGTGTGTGAGTGTGAGTGAGTGTGTGAGTGTGTGTGTGTGTGAGTTTGAGTGTGAGTTAGTGTGTGTGTGTGAGTTTGAGTGTGTGTGTGTGTGTGTGTGTGTGTTTGAGTTTGAGTGTGTGTGTGAGTTTGAGTGTGTGTGAGTGAGTGTGTGAGGGAAAGCAAGAAAGAGTGACTGCAATCTGTGTGTCTGTATGTGTGAGAGAATGAATGTGGTGTGTGTGCATGTTTGTGTGTGCATGTGTGTGTGTGTGTGCGTGTTTGTATCTGTAAGAGAATGAATGTGGTGTGTGTGCATGTGTGTGTGTGTGTGTGTTTGTATCTGTAAGAGAATGAATGTGGTGTGTGTGCATGTTTGTGTGTGAGAGCAATAGAGTGAATATCACTGTGTTGCGTGTGTGTTTAGGTGGGGGGGGGAGCTCTAACCCTCAGTCAAACCCAAGGACACTCTCCAGTCCCCATAAATTACAGCAGTCTGACTCCAGCTCCCATTACCACAGAGACTGAGGAGGGATTCACTCGCCCAGACACTGCGGCCATAAACCAGGCTATTCCTGTCACATGACCACTGGGTCAGAGATGGACCCTCATTCACTGGGACGACCCACAACCAGCCTCAGCCAAACACCGGCCAAATACACAGGCCACACAGTTTACACTCGTTAATGGGCCACTCAAACTAAAACCTTTCTTGGTTTTATTCAAAGAAATATAAAATGGAAGAGGAGTTGACACAGGAGTCCACAGAAAACATCCTCTCATTCATGAAAATTTCATGAACAGGATAGCTACATCCTGCCACCGTTCTGTCACCATGACATCGAACATACATCAATCCATGTGCATCGTCATTTTTAGGCGGACTGGAAAATAAAAAATAAATGACAATAACTGACACCACAGTAACACATTAAATAGCAAACTGCAGGGTTTACAAAAGAGGACAGGGTCATGAGCGAGGTCCCACTTTGGCTTATCATAGGTGTGTTGAGCTCAAGAGTGTCTACCTGTGTTGGCTGACAAATTACACACAGAGAAACAGAGGAGGTCACCAGAGGACAGCGTCACACACAGCTCTACAGTCAGGCTTGAGCTCTGAGTGAAAGGAGCCCTTCACCTTCACTATACTCAGTAGCACAGGCAACATGGAGATTGATGTTGTATGTGTAGAATGGAAGAGAGCGAGGACTGGTTGCAATGTGAATTGGAGGAGTCACACATGTGACCGCATCCTCCCGTGACTGTAAATAAATAAGCAGAACAAAATGGTATAAAAAGCAAAAAATAAAACCTCTTTTGGCCTCTCTGCGCCCTGAGCTCTGATTCAAAATTCCAGCAAAAACATTTTCACTTGCTATCAGTGTCTGCCACAAGTAGCGCTTGAGTCGAGATATAAAAAGTTCTCTTTGGCAAGGACGGAATGTTCTTTTGTGATGTCACTTCCTGATAATGCACAGAGGAGATGTGAGTGTGACACCAAGGGAGATAAGGATGTGTTCTTATTGAAGAAGCAGCACTGACTTACGAAAACGCAACCCTCACATGCAAATGACTGGGCACACAAAGGGAGAACAGCAGGGTATACCACAGTGACCAAGATAAACAAACACTTTACCAAGATGCACTTCCTCAGAGACACACACACACGCAAGCTGACAGAACGTTGGTTGAACTCTTTACTGAATGTTCACAGGAGAGAAAAGGTCCTGTTTCTTGTCAAAACAGCTTATGAGTTTGTTGAGTAAAGGAGGGTAATCTGGCAACAGAAATCCCCACCTCCCCAGATGGCTTGGACCTGTTTGTTTACCCACAATGCATCACATGCAGAATTTGGGATGTCAGGAGGAACATGTTGATCCCATGTGTGGTTCCACCCTGCCGAAACTCAGGCCTGATTAAAAAAGTCCTCCCTTGAGGGCTGAGACATACAGGCACTCAGCAGAGTGAGACCTGCTCTATGGGTTCTCCATACATTCATAAACACTGCACAGGTGCTGCACTCACTGAGAGACGCTGCACAGGTGCTGCACTCACTGAGAGACGCTGCACAGGTGCTGCACTCACTGAGAAACGCTGCACAGGTGCTGCACTCACTGAGAGACGCTGCACAGGTGCTGCACTCACTGAGAGACGCTGCACAGGTGCTGCACGCTGCACTGAGAGACGCTGCACAGGTGCTGCACGCACTGAGAGACGCTGCACAGGTGCTGCACTGAGCACTGAGAGACGCTGCACAGGTGCTGCACTCACTGAGAGACGCTGCACAGGTGCTGCACTCACTGAGAAACGCTGCACAGGTGCTGCACTCACTGAGAAACGCTGCACAGGTGCTGCACTCACTGAGAAACGCTGCACAGGTGCTGCACTCACTGAGAGACGCTGCACAGGTGCTGCACTCACTGAGAGACGCTGCACAGGTGCTGCACTCACTGAGAAACGCTGCACAGGTGCTGCACTCACTGAGAAACACTGCACAGGTGATCCACACATTGAAAAATACAGGAGAGGTGATCAACACATTGGAAAACACTGTACAGGTGATCCACACAATGAGAAACACTCTATAGGGGATCCACACAATGAGAAATGTTTTACAGGTGATCCACACACTGACAAACGCTGCACAGGTGCTCTGCACATTGAGAAATGGGTCCTGGCGCTTGGCAGGTGCGCTCCACCTGACAGGAAAGACTGTGCCAAGAGATCGGCTTCCCTCACGAGATGGCCGAAAGTGCCAGGCAGACTGACTGGTGCTCCGGAGACTCCCAGATCCAGTTACTCACCTGCGGAGGAGCCGTCTGCCTCACCTAACACCTGTCTCAGGGAGACCCCAGCCCCACAAAACTCTAACGATGATGATGAGAAAGGACAAAACAGAGGAACAGCAAAATGCTTAGGCATATAATAATGATGATGATAGGAGAAAAAAGACCAACAGCAACATGATCAAAGATAAAATTATAAATACTACAATGATACGGGTAGAAGGTGGTGAACAACAACAACAACATGGTAGAAGATAACCCATGCAAATATGATTCCACAAAATCAATGGCTGTTGCCATGCATAGACAGACTGGGATGTGTAAGACTAAATTTTTATTTTTCTCTACTCCGATATGATTACGCGAGATTGGCCAGACGTGGTCTTCACCAGCTTAGACTTGCAGGTAGTTCCTGCTACAGCGAGGGGACTTCCTGTTGAATGCCAAAGACTCAGTCCCGATTGGACCAGGTGAAAGCATTCCCCCGGTCCTGCCCGAAACACGAGAGGCGGAATACTCACATTTCCCCGATCCGATGGGAACGTGTGAGTCCCTCTGATCTGATGTAATCTTTAATGACGTCAGTCCCCTTTTCAGAACCTCATCCTACCTTGTTTTTAATGTGAGCCATGTGGCGCAAGCTGTTCCCACGAACCCGTTTAATACACGTAAAAAACGGACAGCAACGGGCTGAACTGGGTCAGCCCCACATCTGTCCTGCTCAGCTGTAAAAATGGTTTTGCGGTGGACGCTCAGACTCTGTTAAACACAGCTAAAAATGATCACAGGTATTTAGGTCACTCCACTCCGACTGCACTCTGGTTCTTTTGCTGGGATTTCAAAGGCTCTCTTGGTGAAATCTGACAGAGGCGATGTATGAGAGAGACGTGTTTGTGTTGTGACTTTCTGACCCTTGATTGAGCTGACACCTGGGCTTGCACAGGTACGGTAAACGGATGAAGACTCTGAACGACATTCCCATAGTGCCTGGCAACAAGCCACGCCCACATTTGGACTACTCATGGTGATTGGGTACAGTCCATGCCCCCATTCCCCCCCAAAACACAACCCGACTGAGAGCTGCCTGCAGCTTACGCTGAACAGGTGTCTAAGCCCTTTGGCCCCCCCCACACACACACACACACACACACACACACAAACGAACGCACGCACACACATACAAACAGGCATGTACATAAATATGCATACAGCCATGTGTGCACACACACACACACACACACACACACACACACACACACACACACACACACACACACACACAACACACCATCTCATCAAACTAATGTCCTGAAGCTGTCTCTCTCTGAACCTGGTGGACAGAGCGATACCTAAACAGACAGAGAGATAGATAGAAGGAGGGATTGACAGACGAGACACTTTTCCTTTTGGCAACAACATTTGAAAAGCGGCTGCTGTACTTGCACATAGCTGGTGTTGCTGTGTATAGCTCATTTTAACTTATTCTCCATTTAACAAGAAAAGTCCCACTGAGGAGAGCATCTCTTTTCCAACAGCAATCAAAATAAAGGAGCTCAAACTTTCAGACCACCATATGGAGGCATGGACACACATCAGCTAGAGAGTTTTAAATCAGATCCCCTTCACTATAACCCCCCCGCCAACCCCCTTAAAGTTTCACAGGGCAGAGAGAATTGAAAAACAATGTAAAACAGGAAAACATCCACGTCCAGGAAATTAAAGACAATTTATGAAGACATGAGAAGGATATGCCCTGACTCCTTGGACCAGCCCAGCTCAGTACTTTACCCCGGAAATAACAACAAAATACCCCGAAGATAACGCACACATCGAGACACGGCACGGCACGGAAGCCGAGGGTATGGTGCGTCCAGAGTGCGTCACGCACCGGACGGTCCCGCGTCTGAGTGAACAGCGCGGTGCTCTGCGCTCTCTTTGCAGCACACTGAATTGGCCCCACAGCAACATGGGCAGCTTCAGCTGCAGCTGCAGCTTCACTTCCCGGGTTAAGGCAGAGCCGTCAGAACCCGTCAGCTTCACTGCTTCAGTATAATATCCAGCTGCATAAATGGAGTGAGTGTGCGTAAGCTTCTCACAATAAAGACATCTCCTGTGCCTACAATGTAAATGTAACGGTCTTCTTGTCTCAACTTGGTTCTGAATGCCGAGAGGGGTCTCTCACAACTGAACGGAAATCTGCATCCTAAACTGGTGATCCAGGTGGCTCTTGGGCATCACTAAAAGCCAAATAAATACAGGACTCCAGTCCTATAAGACATCCAGTCCCTTTGTGGACAGTCAACCAGCAGCTCTGGATAACCAGCGACCGCAGTGAGAGGTTTAACGGCGGGTGATCTAATCAAACAGCCGATGAGCTCAGTTTAAACTGTGTTATCTCCAAAGTACACTGGTCAAACACACCAGACACGCAATTAAACATTTACTTTAAAAGCTTCGCTCAGGATTATCATTCATTGTTAATTGCAGACAGTGATTTTAGGCTTTCTAGAGCTTATGTTTAAAAATAACACATAACAGGAGAAGCAGTGAAACTCAAGGCAAACAAAATATAAAACTTGGAGAGTCTGAAGATGAGAGATGAATTAGCCTCAAAGACTCTCTGTCTATCCGTCTGTCTCTGTCTCTCTCTATCCCTCTTTCTCTCTCTCTCTATCCCTCTGTCTCTGTCTCTATCACTCTCTATCCCAGACTGACATTCGATCAAGGACACAAACACACTTGATATCCACACACTCTGAATCAACCCTCCCTGTAGCCCCCAACCCTTACACACACACGCAAACACGCACACATGCTCACAAACAGGCACACACGCTCACACACACACAAACACGCACACACACACAAACACGCGTACGCACGCGTGCACACACACAAACACGCACACGGGTGCACACACACACACACACACACACACACACACACACACACACACACATTCCTGGAGAAACAGCACAGGCTGATGGCACTGGCTTCACTGACCTGCCCCGCTAGCGAGCCTGCCGCCCCCATGATGCACCACTTCCTCTCAGAACTCCGCTGCTCCCCAAAATCCAGAATGCTCAGTGCTTAGGGCTCCACTGGAGTGCCTGGCCTCCTTCACGGGAAGGGGGAAGAGCAGGGGAGGGCGGGCTGACCACACCTCCTGTGGGTGGGCCAAAGCCCAGAAGGGCTGGTGTTTCTATCAGCTGGGTGCTGTCCATCATCCCACCCTGGCCAATCAGCCTCTGAAGGGGGCAGAGAAACCCCGCCTCCTCCTGCACTCACATGTGCTTCTCACTCCTTCTCCAGCTCAGAGGGGAATGAGAGCTACAAAATCACTCTGGGGCCCTGCAGACAGTTTCCTGTCAAAGTATTTAATCTCTCTTTTCTCTCTCTCTCTCTCCTTCTCTCTCTCTTTCTCTCTGTCCCTCTTTTTCAGGCTACTCTGCTCTCTCATTCACTCCCCTCCTCTCATCTTTCTCCCTGGCACCTTTGTGCCCTCCCCAGCCGTCTCAGGTTCCTCTCTCTCAGTCTCTCCGTCTCTGTCCTTCCCTCTCTCCTTCCCTCTCTCTCTCTCTCTCTCTCTCCCTCAATTGCACATTTAGCTGGGTGTATTATTTTGAGTTTTAGACAGAAGTTCTCCATGTTTTTTGTTGGATGTTTCACATTTAATGAGACAGCGCAGCTCAGTCTCAATCTGAGTCTCAAGTCTGGTTTGATTCATTTCAAATTCAAGTTCAAATACAAATGTGTTTGACTGGCATGTTTATTTAAAATCGTAGTAGCAGTATTTCCATAACAAAACATACAAACGCCATATGAAGTGTTACTTCCCTACCCTAAAAACATAACACAAAACATTAAACCCTATAAAACACAGAACCGGCCATTGAACCACCAGTGGTTGAACATGCTTGATTTTTGGGCAGTGTGTGAGAGGTAACGGCTGCAGGACTGTAAACGCACGTTAGCGTGTGACGGAGGGATCAGCATGTCAGCGTGTGACAGAGGGATCAGCGAAGAGTTCCAAACAGCAGCAGTTCTCTCACAGATCAGCAAAGGCTTCCTAAAGTATATGTGCATGGGGGCATCGTCTTTCACCAACCACTTCTGCACCCAGTATCAGACCCCGGCTGACCCAGCGGAGCGGCGAGAGGGGACAGCATTAAACTGAGTCAGTGAACACCCTCCTCCAGCTGGGATGAGAGTGCAGCCAGATTCTACAGCTGGTTGCTCTGGACAGCTGTGATTGCATTTGCCTGCTGAAGTGTCAGTGTTGATTTGTAGCCTTAGGGAGAAAAGAGTAGCCTTTCGCTGTGGTGCTGATTACTGGTGCTGTGTGTCATCAGCTGATTCTGGCTGGCAGTGCTCTTTAGTTTGGCTATAATAACGCAACGGGGCTATTCTAGAGCACCCCAAGCCAACACTGCTAAATACAACAGATATCAAACAAGAGTTCTCAGTAGATCCAGTTGGTTAAATAAACATTAAATATTTTTAAAAAAACTGGTGCTGTTTTTTCACTAATCACTACAATGTGCTCTGTCCAATAAAAATGTTCATGAGCTAGTGAGGGCAATTTCAGGTGTTAATTGTTCAAGGCAGCGTTTGAAATGTCCTGTCTCTTCAGGAGGCGAGGGTGGAGCGTCACAAATTTGTGGCGTCTGACAGAAGCGTCATTACGGATTACATTCCGCAGGCATGACCGAAACTTCAGCTGATAGAGGTGTCAGCCACGTACCTCTGCGCGCTCGGAAACAAACAAACCTGGCAGCCAATTCTACAGCCAATAAATCATCCGCTCCTTTGTCCTCTGCCTGCCAAGTTTACGCTCAGCATCAGGAAGGATACACTCTTGCAGGTGACAATAAATTAAACTCCCCACGGTTAAAGAGGGTTATGGTTCTGCCAACACATTAAAACCATAATGACAGCTGACTAAAACAGAAACAAAGAGGATATAATTTGATTGACAGTTTATATGACAAAATTACAAGTGTAATCAGAGTCTCCAAATGGCAGTATACAGTGTACGTGCCAACAGAATAATAAAATAACATCGATAAAAGCCAGTGACTGGTGAACTCTACGTAGGTACAGTAGGTAAGGCAAACGTGCTGTCAGGGAGACCAGTGAAGTTATATCTGCTCCATTTGAGGCACCAGCAACATCCATTTCACCACACAGAGAAGCGCAATGTGACTACGCAGACTCCCTCAGAGCCAACGACACAGAGAGGGACAGAGGACATAAACAGGGCCTGTCTTTCTCATGCAGATGGAACCCAAAAACAGAATGGGCGCAGAGCGGAATCCCAAAAAGACAGATGAGGCACATGTCAAGCTTTCCCATAATTCCTCACTTCACCCAGCCCCGGAAAGAGCTATTCATTCACGCCACTCTGTTACGGGGTAAGACAGAGCACACAGGACTAAGTCAGCCACACCAAGGCAAACTTCCTCATTCAAAAGACACAAAAAAACACACACACACTCAGAGCGTAATCTCACCTGAAACAAGCCCTGCTCATGTGGCACAGAAACACAATGAAGACAAAACTTCAGCTGCACTGTTCCTCTTTATGACCTCACTGGTCATGTGATCAGGACATTCAGGCATTTCAGATATTAAAGAATACCACATTGCGTAAAGGAAATTATTATTTATTATTATTATTATTATTATTATAAAAGTGAAACACATTAGATGTTTACCAAGAACCCTTTACTCCACTGGGGATAAATTTACTGAGAGACACAGGAATAAATAAATCTGTCGCTGTATATCCCTTTGAGCGCAGTCAAGTCAATTAGGAAGAATCGCACAGATGTATCGAACCGCCGGGACACTGCCAAGATCAGGCTGTCAGACACAGCCATGCAGCTGGCTCTGCGCACAAACCCAAGACACAAAAAAATAGGAAGAGCAGTCACATAGTAACAGGGACTTAACGATCTGGACCAATGACTGCACTGGCTGTGGAGGAAAAAAAAAAAATTTTTTCATTGATAACTGAGTGTGGCTCCACCCTAAAAAGGGTTCATGAGTCCTTATTTCAAACATCAGTAGCATTTACACCATACATTTCCAATGTACGTAATGAACAACAGCACATCAACACATTTATGGCATGGAAGTGTGTGTTAGTTCACAGGGTTATGGTTCATGATAAACTTCACTTTTCTGGAATGTTCAATGTGACGATTCACACTTTTGTTTCCCTAAACTGTGTCACACTGACAGACTTACTTGAAATGATGTAACAGTCGGACTGGGTGTCAAATAAATCTAATTAATCATGTGATCACAAACAACAGTCACTCAGGAATTTCACTGTAGCGGAAAAATTTACAGCATCCATATCACAAGATGAATGACACCATGATACCCAACCACATTTCCTCTTTTTTTTTATAGGAAAGTTAACGGAGAAAGGAGTACTGTTTGATCAAAGTCAAAACAATGAGACACCTTTGCCCCCTGGTGGTTGAAAAGGTGCACAGCAAGTGAGACAGGTGTGCATTTGCCAGGACCATGAAACACAGGTAGGAGAAGCACAAAGACGTTGGAGATGCAGTAGGTTCTCAAGCAGAGGGTAGATCCCGCCATTTTAATCAGCGTATTCACATGACTACAGAAGCTCACTTGTGCCTTTCAACTCAAACATCATCACTTAAGATCTATCATCACACAGCACAGAGGCAAACGCATTGAGAAATATGCAGTTTAAACCGCGAGCCCAAGAGCTGCTCAGAGGAGACAGACTCATAGATGAATAATGGTAGCGCGTTCACAAAGCAGCCCATTATCGGCCAAAACCATGGAGACATCCAGCACCGGCATCAAACCTCAATAAATCTTTTGTTCTATGCAGCTGTTTCCAGAACTTAATTTATTCACATACGCGCACACACACACACACTGACACGCACACTCATGCATGCATACAAACACACACACAGACACGCACACACATGCATGCATACAAACACACATACTCACACACACACACACACACACACACACACACAGACACACACACACTCATTCATGCATACATACACACACACACACACTGACACGCACACTCATGCATGCATACACACACACACACACTGACACGCAAACACATACACACACACAAGGAAATCCCTGTACATGAGGAAACTCTGAAGACTAAATTGTATTGTTCATTACAGTCAGCAGCTTCACCATCCTGCAGCAGACAGTAATGTCATCCTCCTGGCTCAACCGCTTGCATCTCTCTCTCTCTCTCCCTCTATCTCTCTCTCTCTGTCTCCCTCTATCTCTCTCTGTCTCTTTCTCTCTCTCCCTCTATCTCTCTCTCTGTCTGTCTCTATCTCTCTCTCCCTCCATCTCTCTCTCTCTGTCTGTCTCTTTCTCTCTCTCCCTCCATCTCTCTCTCTCTGTCTGTCTTTCTCTCTCTCCCTCAATCTCTCTCTCTCTGTCTGTTTCTTTCTCTCTCTCTCCCTCTGTCTCTCTGTCTGGCTCTTTCTCTCTCTCTCCCCCTGTATCTCTCTCTCTGTCTCTCTCTCCCTCCAAACACACAGCATGCACACACAGGCGAGTGATATGGTTCTCACAACATGATTGGATACCAGGCATTTCCTGCCAAGTGAGTGGCAGCGACCACAAGACTGACTTCCTCTTTTAGGCTCCCCACATGGTCTTATCTTCAGATCTTCTATCCAAGTCTGTTTTGGTTATGGCTTTTCTTTGAATGCTGTGCTGACGTTACTCTCAACAAACGCTTACACGTGAAATTTACTGCAGAATCAAATGTGGAAGAGCTGAATAATGTGACTAAAAAATTAATAAATGAAAAAAAATCCATACGTATCTATACATATGTGGGGAAACTGCAATCTTTCACCCCCTCCATTGTGACATCACCTCATGTGAAGTCATGTGACTAAAACATTCCTTCAATGCCATGACAACAATGTGGAGACAGCATTAGGGTTGTCAAACTGGAAAATTCTGCAGTGTTTTGTCCTGCCCTATAAGAGGAAGTCAGACAGTCAGTCCACTCATGACTCTCCAAATCACATCTAACCCACATAGTGAACAACTCATGACCCTGTGCTTCACTGAGCCGGCTACTGTTACCACGTCTTCTTACTTCAGCCAGTCACAATCTCATTGTTTTAGAAGTAAAAAATCTGGTTGTTGACTTCCCTCATACATGGCTCCATTGTCCAGCCATAGCAACCTGCTCACTACTTCCTGATCCAGGATGCAACATTCTAGTTTAACCCGTTGTACTGGAATGCACAGGCTTGACACTAAAGACCTGTTTCTATGTCAGGACCGTGTCTGAGATACGCGTTTTGTCCAGTCATGGACTTCCTCTTCCCAATGGCCTTATTTTACATTACATTACAAGCATTTACCAGGTCCTCTAAGAAGGCAAATATATGCAAAGTCCCATAAATATGAAATAAACAGGATTCCAATGGGAGGCTGTAGATTATCCATCAAGGAAATGAATTAATTAATGATTAACTATCAAACAAATGAATAAGAACCAACAAAGGGGCGGGCCTACAGAGAAGACCAGGATGTAGGAACGGGCAAGTGCAACTACAATCATCCAAATGTTCTGGTGAGGAGCGCAAACGTAAGGAGAGTCATTAAGCTGTCTGAGAAGCCGCCACATTTTCATACACTTCCTGATAAAGACCAGCAGATGGAAATTTGGCTTTTTTTTCTGCTCGAGGTTTCTGTGCCGTCTGTGCAGGAAAGCAGAAGATAGGCCACACAGGAACTCAAATCAATAAGAACCACGACGGCGGCCCCGCCTCGCGCCGAGCCCCTTCGGTTCTCTGAACACACTTTAGCTACGCACAGAGCTGTGCAATACTGCTAATCAGCAAAAGCAAATTATTATTATTGATTTTCCGGCTTGTTTGCTGAGCACAGCGCTTACACAGCTGGATGTTTACTACTGCAGTTCACGTGAACCTCTCTCACTGACACACGATGTCACACGGGTGAATCGTTCTCCTGCCTCTTTACCCCCCCAACGGCCACTCCCCATCAGGGGCCCCCGGAGGATGGGGGTCATGGGGTTACAAACACATCACTGGTGCATCACGAACTCCGTCGCCCTGCGGAGAGTCTCACCACATTCTGAGCAGCTAGCGGCCCGTGCAGTAACGTAGTTTTTTAGCGGCATGTGGCCGAGGCTAATAATGAAAGCAGGCGAGTGGCGCGGCGTGCAAAAAAAAAAAAAAAAACACCCTGCACAGAATCACAACCCTCCTGCTCCTACAGCCGCAGGGTGCTGCTTCACACCACAGTCAGTCAGGAAGACGCTGCAGCTATCTAACCACAGCGGCCTGACTACGGCTCCACATTCAATCATATATTAATTCTGATCGCGATTATGGCTAGTGCAATTAACTAATTGCCAGGGAGAGGCCGTGTTGGTATCATCATTACGGTGAATGGCCGCTCAACGGCTGTTGATTGGCTGTAGTTTCTAGCAAGTACTGTTGAGTTTAACACAGCCGCTGCACTGACAAATGAATATATCAAGGAAACATGTTGATTCAGATGTGTTCAAAAGTACAAGAACAAGAATTGAGAACAGTAAGAGTTGATATCCCTGCTGGCGAATGAAAGCCCTCGTCCCTAACCTTTATTACTACACTACCCAGTAAGGCCAATACTGAGGCTAAGATGGACTCTCGGTGATGTCTAATACGCATGACTGCATGAGAAAAGGTTGATGAGACTGTCAGTGACTGAGATAACAGTCTGTTTTTAAAATTTCCCACAGCATCATAGCCGGACAACCACCCAACTCAGACACCAGGATTAAATGCAAAAATAGAAATTGATGCACTAGATTAGCTCTTAAAAGGTCATTTGTCGGTTGCCTTTTCTGTCATTGGGGGTACATTTTTCAAATGAGATTGAAAACTTTGAATGTCTGACAGTGTGCCCAAAACCTTTATCTTTGTTGTTCTGCCCATCGACTTGGTGGTGCCAGCTACTGCTCAGGGCTGCCAGCAACTGTTGGCACTGGCCCAGTTTGGATTCAATAATCAATGACTGAGTGGGACGAGCCAACGGCTAACACCCCCACCCCCCACCCAGTACTGCACTCTAAATAAAATATGGGTGCAACTTTCATATGACCATTGGAGGGGGTTGGGGGGGGGCAGAATGATGTCACAGAGAGCATAAAACATTCTCAGATTGCCCAACCCCACCATCGGTGAGGGTGGCAGCAAAATGTCTAATCGGGTGACCTGTCGCTTCTGTGCTTCATATCCAGTGTTGCTCCATTTATGAGACATTCGGTAGTTAAGGGCACCACTGCCAATAAAACATTATTGATCGGTTTTTACTGACCACATGACAGACCGCCCACACGGCGGACGCAGCCTGACCGTGTGTCTCAGCACGCCACAGCACCACTGCTCCGATATCAGAGACAGTCGAGGCATTTTCAGCCGATCCTTCACCTCTCTCACAATTCCTCCTCGGCTTTCCCCATTTCAAAGACTGCAGGTTAGAAACTGCTATTGCTGTGATGCTATCTGTGGTCTGTCTCATTTTTGCTTTGCTTCTGGAATTTACAAATGAACAAATATTTGTTTTGGTTCTCATTTTATTCATTTGTTTAAATTTTTTATTTTTGTTATTCTGTTATATATTTTATCTTACTTGGAATTGTAAGAGGTATATAACTGATTTCATTATTATACAGCACATTACTTTTTTTATAGCTTTTCCCTCTGTACCAACACAGCTGTACTGGAGTCACACCTGCCCACAAAGTCAATCCTATCCCTCCCTTATTTACCTAGTGACAGGGCCCCTCCGTTTCCGGGGCCAGGGTCACACAGCGGGTCTAGCCAGGGAAGGGCCTCTTCAGACAGGCCGTGCTGAATAGCACCCAGCCCAGGTTAACATCCTACATGGCTCACACACAAAACAACAGCACTTATTATTTCCATTGAGAATACAAAGATAGGTTTTTTTGGTGTGGTAGCTTCTCTCTCACATTCTCTTACTCTCTCTCTCACACAAATTCACTCACTCACTCTCACTCTCACTCTCTCAATCTCTAACTCTATCTCTCTCTCTCAATCTCTCACTCTATCGCTCTCTCTCACTCACTCACTCACTCACTCACACTCTCTTACTCTCTCTCTCACACAAATTCTCTCTCTCTCACTCACTCACTCACTCACTCACTCACTCACTCACTCACTCACTCACTCACTCACTCACTCACTCACTCAATCTCTCTCTCTCACTCAATCTCTCTCTCTCACTCACTCTCTCTCCCAGAGCTCCACTGTTGCAGTTAATCATGGAGTGCATAGAGCTATGGAGCCTGTGTTGTCTTTTTCATTTGTGTTGCATTATTAAAAAAAAAAAACAAACAAACAGTGACCAATGTTTCCATGACTACCACACGTTAAACTTCTGCTATAGTACTTTGCCTTCAACTCTTGCTGTAAGTTGCTCCAGGACGTATTTATTACCGGTGCTACCAGTCCTTAAACAATATTTACCCACCGTTGGACGAGTGCGAAACGGTACAATATGTATTGAGGAAGGAATTGTGTGCTTTATTATTAACACCTGCTTAGTTTTATTATTCAAAGCACCAAGTGTCACAGTGGGGACAGAATGCCCGCATTAAGAGGATATACAACCCTCTGCTGCACCTTCACTATAAATCATTTTGAGGCCGTGCAGTAAGCAGGGCAATATAATTGTGATGTGCTGTCCACTGTAATCTGCTTCAGTGCTTAGCTGCAAGGAGCAGCGTACCCAGATAATATCAGATGACCAGCCTCTGCGCTCCTCTCTTTCGAGTTTGTGACATGAGTTTCCGTTAAGGCAGTATATTATATTCTTAATGAATATTCATGAAAACAAGAGGCGTGCCCGCAGGTTGGTCCAGACACAGTCTTTGGCCATGCCCTTTCATGAATATTCATGAGATGCACTAAACTGGAATGGCTCTGTTTTGTGGGTTCAGAGCTGGCCAAACGGTCAGCCCACATGAGGGGTGGGTTTAAGCTCCAGACCTGGGCTTCTTCTGGAAAAACTCCCTGTGCACCACACTTAGGCTGACTGTGAAGGCATGGGAGGTCTCCCAGTGCAGGGCAATGTATAAATAATAGTGCACCATCTCACGGACTCCCCTGGAGGGCTGCAGTGTCTGCAGCCTTTTGTGGTTTCCCCTCAACTGGCAGCTATTTTCGGCCTAGAGAACCCAGTTGCCTCAGCCAATCAATGACCCTAATGGATCAGCTGAGAGCTGAGACACACCGAGAATGAGCAGAAACCGTGCTGCTCTAGGACCGGATCCCTGACACCTGTGTTCTCACAGAGTATACTGTATGCTCCACAGTAAGTAGAGCTACTTCAGCCTTTGACCTTTCACCTTTGACACACAGGCTGAAGACTCACCTTTGCAGGCTGCATATGTGGTACCAACTGACCTTACGGTATTTCATGGTTTTGGATGCGGCTCTTATGGTTATGTTCTTCTTATAAGGGTTTTATTATGCGTGTATTGTCTGTACTGGGAATTTGTATTTTTAACCCTGGTTAGAATAGTTAGCTTACATTACTTCTTTTGTGATGTTACATACCTGTATACCCAAGGGCAGTTTTGCTCATATTAAACAGCAGGATGCACTCATGTTATCCCACATAGCATGTCAATCTGGACAATAGCATCTGCTATGGATAGTGTAATGTAATTTTATCTTGATATGTACATAAAACTGCTTTCAGATTAAAAACTTACTGAGATTTGGTGTGATGCAAAAATAAAAACCAAGAACATTCCCATGATCTGTACCACAGTGTTATGTAAACAGAACCAATCTATCAAAATCCATACTTCACTTTGGGATACAGCCTTTTTGACACCTGGGATTTGAACCTGCAACCTTTTGAGTGCCAGTTTAAATAATGACTCTGGTGCTGTGTCTTGCTGTGCCCTATTCCTTCCCCTCCTCTACAGGCAGACACCCTCATATGCAATCCACAACAGTGCTATAGCCAAGAACACCGAACAGTAAGTTTCACAGTGGTATGAAATCACATGATTCTCATCCAAAGTCACACCGGGTCTTAGTCATCCAGCTCACGATAACAAAAATGTCACAAAACAGGACGAATACTTAAACCACGTTCTCCGCCTCTGCGCACTACTGTCCAGGTGTCACTCTGCACGTGTGCATTCAAGTAGTACTAGTTTAGTTATGGTGTCTCAGTGATCGAACATACATCACAAGCACTGCTATTAAATATCCCGTTTCAGGGCAGTGGCAAGGCGAAGCTCTACAATACAGGCGCCATAGATCATGGCTCTCATTTCTAATTTCAGAAAATAATCCGGTTGTCTTTCTGTGAAAAATAAAAATAGATTCCTTAACCGGAATTAACCGCCCCATAGGACAACACTTTAACGAGGTTTATAGCACAGAAACAGCGGTTTTACACGTACCGTTACACTAAACTATGTTGACAAGTAAACATGTTGAACATCACACATCTTGGTAGCAGTCATTTTAATTTTTCACAAAGAAATGTAATTGTCATTGGCAATATCGACTCTTAGAATAAAAAAAAACCTTGATCTGAGAAAAGCAAGTAAACCCACCCATTCAAAAGCTCTCTTCACTGGACAGCCACGCTAAGGAAGCTTACTTGCCCAAATTCAGACACGTGTTTTGTTCATGCTGTTGTCACAGAAATCATTGTGTGTGATTTCCATCATGACAGGTTAAACTCCTATGGGATGAAGCCCGTGATATTCGTAATTACTCGGAACCACCAGAGTATTCAGGTTGATCCGCAGCATGCTCTCGACGCAGAGTCATGATGTCAGCTGGAACAGAGAACGTTTAGCGTGCGAGACCACGATCCAACCTATAGCAGCTACATTCTGATACCACTGTGCGCTTTACAGCTTAACAAGCCCGTATGGCTACACCACGGTGAACCACGGCGCCCGCTTTCAGTATGCAAACACACGCATCTGTACTGACTGTAATGCAAGATACTGTAACTGCTCTTCACGAATTCATAGCGTGTTGATCTGAGGACGTTGCTCTTACCTAACATGGAACATATTTAACGGCGAATTGTGCCAGGGTGCAGTTAACGCCATGCAACTGCCAGACAGTTTTGTCTCCCGTACCATGCAAACTTTTCATTTTACCTGTACAGTATTTCAATTTCATTTAGCTAACATTTAAACACAAACAAGTCCCCGCACACATTTCACGCGGTCCTAATATGTCATTGAGATAGACAGTTAAAAGAGAACTTAAAAGTTAGAATATTACCTCTCTGGAGAAAACGATGCTCCTCGAAACCAACAACCCCCGGAAACGTGCGGACTGGTGAAGTTTACGTCTCTGTGAACTCGACTGCAAGGGGATGGGCTGGTCATCGGCTTCCTCTCTGCGCCTCAACGCGGACCCGCCCAACCTGAATTGATGGATCGGACAACACATTCCACACGCTGAAATGCACTGACAGTTCAATGATACTTATCGCCACTATAATAATGGAAGGCAGAAACCTGCAACACACCAGATCTCAGATATCCAGCTCTTAGATACCCACCGAGACACGCGTACACACACTGGGTTAAATGGTAATTGCGCCTTGTCTCTAGTTCTGCCGGTCGGACGTGTTAGGAAAGAAGCTTTCTCTGACTTGGTTTTCTCGTCGCTATTTGTCTAAAGTGACTTGACTGGGAGGATTTTTTTATTTGTTTTGCAGCTTTCGCGAGATCTAGTTCAATTCATTAAATGCGGACATACATTTTACTGTGGCGCTGATGGGTGAATTGTGGCCAACTGTTTACAAGGGTGAAAGGCTAAAAAATTATTTCGGTTCACTCTGAAATTCGTGTCTGCATTTTTAACGGATTTCACATCTCATGCGCTTCAATTGCACATAGGCAGGGCAAACAGGATACCCTGTGCAACGAGAACATGACTCATTCCTTCTCCAGAAACAAACTCCGCAAACAAAACTGATGATTGACAGCCAGAAGTGAAATAATAGCTTGGAACACACTGCAAGGGCTGTGCCACTGGACTACAAAGACACACATGAAACCTTACCCTATTAAAACTGAGTATGATTTTTCACAGTCACGGTAATGTGATATTAGTTATTCACTACACGTGTCTGACTTGAATGATGAGTGTGGCCTGATCCATTTTTTGCTTTTATGTTGTTTCCCTGTTTCTTTAATGTAGTCAACAGATATGGATGAAATGTCATGAAACCTGTTAGGGTGGCACTACAATCAGCTACTAACCACTGACATGATTTAGCCAATCAGAAATGCTGTCCTCTCCACAGCCATTGTGGCCATTGGTTCAAATCACTGAGTCCCGATACTGTATGGTAGCTGCTCTCATTCATGTTTTTTTTTTTTGTTCAAGGAAACCTCACTATCCCATCACAAGAATTCAGTAGCTTTGAAAAGAATCTCCCCTTGGTGACGATAAGGTTGAAAAGCCACAATTCTGACATGACAACATTCCAGCAGGACAGTGTGTATGACACGTCCCCAAAACGATTGTGCAATAACTGCTTTCATACTGGATATGATTATGATATCTGTGCCACAGAGCAGTGGCTCATAGGTTAGGTCCCAAGGACACGACAGTCATGCTGCTTCTCAAAACTTCATATAGTATTATAACAAGCCGTTATAATTTTCACAAGCTGTTAATTGTTCTTAATTAGACACTTTTACTTAAGGCTGATGTACCTTCTTAAGGCACATTTACTTCAGACATAGCTATTTATTAATTCTAAATTTAATGTTCCACAATTACATTTTGAGCAATTTCAATCAAATCAGTCAAATCAACTAATTAAAAAAAAATCCAATTTGATTTGCAGTCAGGCACAATTAAATTGGAATCACATGGTCAGGTAGCAGATTTGTATTGGACTTGAACCGCATATGAATATGGTCCAGATTTCAAATTTCAGATTACATGGAGCTATTTGCTATAGACTGGAATGGAAAGATCAAGTATTAGACAGATATCTGATTTGAGTCACTTCCATAACACAACCATAGACATTCACACATGCCCTGATAGACAGAGATGAGCCCAACACAATTCACAGAGTTATTTCTGACACAAGACTGTGTGGCAGAAATAATGCATCTAAAGAATTTAAACGTGATTTATTAAAAGAAAATTCCCGTTCTTAACAGAGGTTGTTGTGGTTGAAACAAAAGCCAGAAATAACAGAGGATGTTGTGGTTGGAATGAAAACCAGCGCACACAGTGAGTCCCCAGGACTGTGCTCTGGAGACTCAGAAACAGGAGCATACTTCTGCTGGCACTAAAAGAGGAAGAGGGCAGGGTCCCACCAGACAGTGTGCCATAACTATGCAGTCTGGCGCACCAGTGTGCCATAACTACGCAGTCTGGCGCACCGATGTGCCATAACTGCGCAGTCTGGTGCACCGTTGTGCCATGACTACGCAGTCTGGTGCACCGTTGAGCCATAACTATGCAGTCTGGCATACCAGTGTGCCATAACTACGCAGTCTGGCGCACCGGTGTGCCATAACTACGCAGTCTGGCGCACCGGTGTGCCATAACTACGCAGTCTGGCGCACCGGTGTGCCATAACTACGCAGTCTGGCGCACCGGTGTGCCATAACTATGCAGTCTGGCATACCAGTGTGCCATAACTACGCAGTCTGGTGCACCGGTGTGCCATAACTATGCAGTCTGGTGCACCAGTGTGCCATGACTACGCAGTCTGGCGCACCGTTGAGCCATAACTACGCAGTCTGGTGCACCAGTGTGCCACAACTGCACAGTCTGGCGCACCGGTGTGCCATAACTATGCAATGATCATCGGCATGATAAAGTTTCCCTTTTCATGCACTTCATTT
>CM040753.1:2455648-2663148 GCA_022829145.1 Albula goreensis | reverse complement strand
TTTGGTGGATTTTAGAAGTGAAATATGCGTTTAATGGTGCTTTTTGAAAATGTATTCCTTTTTGGAGTATATTCATTAGATAATCGACAAAAGAACTACTCTTTCTCCTGCTCGAGATGCTTCAGCACATCACACTTTCTCTCTCTAAATTCTTGGTGAAGAGCGCTGTTTCTCCTGCTCCTACCACTGAGTGACAGTTTTCTAGATCTCGCCAGTAAGACAGTGGAGATGAAGAGCCGGTGGCTGCAGTGCTGGCAGCCCATCTTTAACTCGCAGCCACTAATGTTATTCTCACAAGGCTCGGGTTTATAGCCACCGCGATGCAAAACTGGACGGACCGCTCGAACTGTTCATTCAATTGCAGTTCAGCTGATGGGGACGATTGTCACAACCAAACACAATGGGATGCGGATTACCCGGTTAACCTTTTCCCCGTCCCGATCCTGACAGGAATAACTGTCACATGCTCGCTCCTGTTCCTCGTTGGAGTTACTGGAAACTTAATGACCATTCTTGTGGTCACCAAATACAAGGACATGAGGACCACCACCAACTTGTACCTGTCCAGCATGGCTTTTTCTGACCTCCTGATTTTTATGTGCATGCCACTCGACCTCTACAGGATCTGGCGGTATCGGCCATGGAATTTCGGAGAACAGCTTTGCAAACTGTTCCAGTTCGTCAGTGAGTGTTGCACCTACTCCACCATTCTCAACATCACCGCCCTGAGCGTGGAGAGGTACTTCGCCATCTGCTTTCCTCTCAGGGCTAAGGTGGTGGTGACCAAGGGTCGCGTGAGGGGCGTCATCTTCGTCCTCTGGGTGGTGGCGTTCTTCAGCGCGGGACCCATATTCGTCCTGGTCGGGGTCGAGCACGAGAATGGGACGAACCCCTGGGACACGAACGAGTGCAAGGCGACGCAGTACGCCATTAGGTCCGGTCTGCTGACTATTATGGTGTGGGTCTCGAGCATCTTTTTCTTCTTGCCTGTGTTCTGCCTCACCGTGCTGTACAGTCTCATCGGCCGGAGACTGTGGAGACGGAAGGCGGGAGGCAATGGGACCCAATATCTCCAGCAGGGACAAAAACAACAAACAAACTGTAAAAATGCTGGGTAAGTCGATCTCTTACCTACAACAGACACGTGTGGCCATTCTAGAGAGGGACATATTCGTAACTGACACACTACAGATTAGCAGCTTTTTTGTTTTAATTTAATTTGTACAGGGTCATTACTATAGACAATGTACATCATTTTGCATTGCATTGCTAGGAATGAATTACGCAGCAGGGCATTGAAGACCGTGTGAGGAATGTTAATGTGAGGAAACACCAGAGCGCAATCAGGTCATTTCAGAACGAGCGCTGTCCACTGTCCATTGGGTTTAACGCGAGGTTCAGGGACTGCCCCTTGCAGTCGCGCGGCGTGATGTGAGCTTTTGCTCGCAATTAAAAGCGATTCAGTCAAGTTCAAGAGCAGGAAGAGCAACACCTCTCCGGTATCCAAAGCTTCTGAGTCGCCGGTGCGCCCTTAGAAAATCAACTATTTACCAAAGCAATTTTTTTGGGAACTGTCAGCATTGAAAACTTTACAGTAATTTCACAAAGATGAAGAATATAAGTTAGTATTGTCAGTTAGATTTTAACATGTGAATGGCTGAATCAAGCACTGATATGGATGTATTGTGGTATTAAGTTGGCATTGTAATTATTCAGAGTTATTCAAGTATTCAAGTTAATCAGTCCCTTCCCCTCTCCTTTGTCCACAGCTGTGGTCGTGTTCGCCTTTGTTCTCTGCTGGCTACCTTTTCACGTGGGCCGGTATTTAATCTCCAAGTCCTCGGAGGTGGGCTCACCCCTCATGTCGAAGATTAGCGAATACTGCAACCTCGTGTCTTTCGTCCTTTTTTACCTCAGCGCCGCCATTAATCCCATCCTGTACAACATCATGTCCAAGAAGTACCGAGTGGCGGCCGGTAAACTTCTCGGCTTGAAACCGCCCTCGCGCCGGACAGCGTCCACCATGAAGGGCGAGAGCTCCCCGGTTTGGACCGAGTCGAGTTTGAGCACGTGACTCTGCCACGTGCTTCTGCACCCTCTCTTTTCTCATGATAGATGTGCCGTTTCCTTTCAAAGCTTTAATCCTCCTGGCAATACACGCACAGGAGGCGCCTTTTTTGAGTAAATTGCTGAAAATGGACTGAGTCATGACAGCTGCCCTAAGGCTATTTATGAATTTCTGAGAAAGGGACAGATTAAAAACGAATAAACCAGCACCATGAAGACCAATGGGGCGAACTTCATGTCTCATGCTTTCTCGCAAAAACAAGAAAGATCAAACAGGAGAATGGAAAAACAATAACCTCAACGTGTGTCCTTGTATTTATTTTTTACTTAAAATGTACAGAAATAAACATTTGTTGCATAACGTTCCATAACATGTATGGTCATACATTTGTTTTTTAAGAGTATACTCTGATTGGAAATGGATGGTTCAATATATGACTCACGACAGCCAATGAAATGTATTCTTGTTTTGGATAAGAAAGGAAACAAAGAAGCGTGTCCATTGGACGGGTGCAGGGAATCAGTGCAAAGCCATGGTATCTCACTGACTCACTGACTTTGCATTCTGAATGAGATGGTTTTTTTTTTTTTATTTTTATTTTAATAAAATTCATTTTAAAACGGTCCTACGTTTACATAGTATCACACTCATATACTACAAAAACAAATGCCTTAAACTGTTCCTGAATTCTGGATGACATCATGAGCACTGTAGGTAACTGTAGCACCACGTTTTGTACGCCAAGACAAAGGCAAGTACAAGGGTGCTATGAAGACGCGTGTGAATGCATGGTAGCTTTCCTGTGACGTCGCGCATGCGCTTTTTTTTGTCTCTGTGGGTCCACTGCGCAGAAGCTAAAGATATAAAGTGCACTTAATGCAGGGGAGGGCACAGAATACTAGAGACATGTGCCCCTCCATGTGAACCGCATTCTGTCTGAGGGACAAGGCCAACTGGGTTTTTAGTCATTAGATTAGATGTCAGTGTGTGTGTGTGTGTGTGTGTGTGTGTGTGTGTGTGTGTGTGTGTGTGTATAGGTGTAGGTGTGTGTGTGTGTGTTCACCCAATCCAATATTTCTGTCCTTACTCTGTCACTTGATATTGATGTTTTGCCAACTTTTCAGGTCAGCATTGATTAAAAAACAAATAAACAAACATGAAGATATAAGAATCCATACTATGGAATCCATGTTACATATTATTTCCCAATAGACTGTGGGCATGCAGAGGGTGAATACAACATGGAGGTGTGAGGGAGCCGGGATTTTGAATGCTTTTGAATTGTTCAGCATGTGAAGTCCAGCGTTTAAATTCCTTTGTAAATACTACCTTCTCTGTCTTGTTTGGGTTTGGGGGAGGGGGGCAGGAATGTATTTGTGCAACGTGAGCCACAGAGCAATGCACTAGCCACACAAATGAATGTAAAAAAGAAGATGAATGTATGATTGTTTGTGTGTACAGAACATGTTCCTGTATTTACATCTGTTCAGTGGAAACTATGGGGGAAGAGGACTGTCCAGCTGTATCTGCTGTGTTAAAGGAAAGTGTCTGCAGATAAAAGCCTGGTGAAAAACATCTGGGTTCTCTCTCTCATTATTCAGCATTTGCATATGCTTTCAAAGACAAATATTACATATATGTAACTTTCACATTTCCTTTGCACCCTCTTCACATTCTGTTGACTCGTTGTTTGAAATCATTACACCTATGTTGTTATTAAATAAAATATTTCTTTTTTAAATAAAGCTCCCTTCATTTCACACTTTTATCCTGAGCAACATGCACAGTTTACATTTTTACACGCTGTCCATTTATTGGAGCAATTTATCTGAATTACCTTGCTCAAGGGTTCAATGGCTATGCCCCACTTAGGAACTGAACTGGCAGCATCTATAAGCCCAGTTTCCTAAACATTATCCTACATTATAATACATGCACATTATAATAATACACCCAACTGTACAGAAGGGGATCTGGAGTACCCCTATAGATGCTGGTTCATTCCAAACTAATCTCTTGATTAGATGATAGTTGAAATAACACCCAAGTGCTCTCATTTTGTGCTGAAACATATTTGAACACAATTAAAATATTTAGGTAATCACTACTCATTTTTTTTTTTACTCTTATTTTGTTTAAATGGCAAGGTGCCCATTCCTTTTTCTGCATTTAAGACTTTACTGATTTCAGGCTTCAGGTCTGTCCATGAGTATTAAATATTTCTCTGTGACTTCATGAGAGTGGTATTAAGAGGGTTGATCATCCATAATTATACAGTAAAAAGACCTCTAATGCAAAACAATTAACATCTCATTATACTTTAAAAACTGTAATTAAGGCTTCAATGAAAAGCCAACATAAATGTGTACTCTGAGAGGGTGAGAATAATTGCTCTACCTTATCAAAACAAAAAAAGGGTCTTGATTGTGAATCAGACTTGATTTAATCAGACCTTATGCTGTGGCAAATGAGTTGAATGAGTTTGGGTGCAAAAACTTTTTTTAGAAAATTATTCACATGGCAACTGCCTGGGAGAGGTGATAGTGGTTGACATCATTTCAGAAAAGTACATGAAAGGCCCAAATAATGGAATAATCATGGTATAATAATGCAACGGTCTCTGAATATTCCTTTGATCAACACTGGTAAATAGATTGAATAGGTATAACATGTCACCTGCACATTACCGATATCAGGGAGTCCCTCATACCTGAGCAGCTGGGCAGGGAAGGACCAAGGTGTGTAGGGAAGTCATCCTGAGGCCAGCGGTGTCTTTGAAAGAGCTACATATTTCAGCAGCCGAGATGAGGAAAAAATGTCCAACTGCCGACAACATCCCAGACACTCCTAAAAATGAGAGAGGGGAATATTTCAATGTAAAATAAACAAATAAACCAAGTAAATACAACCTGAAAATAAAGAAAGAAAATAAATGAATACAATGGATGAAAAAGATCCATGCAAACTGCTGCCTTCATTCAGTATTTCTCACACACCACTTTTGCAATGCATACAGAAAAGGTACAGAAAGCTAAATCTTTCTTTATAAAAGTTTGCAGGCATGAAAAGCAGCTGAAATACAGCACTATCCAGAGAAAAAAAAACGGAAGCTCGTTTACTGCATAGGAGGGTAAAAGGAAGGTGACACTGCTCACAGCTGCTGCAGTTTTTCACTGGGGTTTTTGTGAGTTGTTGGATTTATCCTGCTTTAACTGGAAAGTGACTCTGCAGAAAGAGAGTCCTGTAAATCAGAGTGGCTTGAGGGCATTGCTGTCTGAAACGAGCCGTGAAAGACCGGAGCGGAGACATTAACGTGAGGGATGGGAGGGGGCGACGCCGGAGGGCAGGGGATCACGGATGTCTTCATTCAGCCCTGATAAAAATGAGGAAAGACAAGGACACATAATCAGGCGCTACGCTACCACATTAATGGAAATTAAAAAAGACATTACGCAGCTGAGTCGTGTGTCACACTTCCTTATGACAGTTATATCCGACCGTTAAATTTCAAATTCCAAAGAAGAATGTTCAAAACTTTAAGATGAAAGTATCTGAAGTAGGCAGTAAAACTACTGCTCACACAGCGATGCCATGGAAATATGGCCCCATGAATTCTATCAGCATTTCCGGCATCAATTCATAAAGTATGAAACTGAATTTTTGCTGTAGGAACCTGAGAATTTTTTAAAAGGAAGGGATTTTTCACATAGCGACCCTGTTTGGTTTCTGTGATATGTGCAATGTTCTTTAATGAAGAACGGTGCTCAGACACATTAGTTATGAAGTGTCTGGACATAGTGATTGGGAACACTGATGGAACACACGCTGCTCCTATATACACATAAAAAACATGGCTGTCTTTAACAAATTAAACAGCAGGACGCTGTGGAAAAAACATGGAGAAAAAAACAACAACAGTTCCCAGAACTGAATACCCACACAGAGCTCAATCATCCATTACTGTGTGTGTGTGTGTGTGTGTGTGTGTGTGTGTGTGTGTGTGTGTGTGTGTGTGTGCATGTGTGCTCTCATGATTGAGTGCATTTGTGTGTTTGCACACACAAGCAAACATTTGGGTACATTTGTGTGTGCATTTATGTGCGTGTGCATTTATGTGCGTGTGTGCACATGCATGCGTGCGTGTGTGTGTGTATTATCACACATGTGAGTGATAAAGGCTCTGAGGAAAATGGAAGAGTTCAATTCAGGTCAATTTTATTTGTATGGCGCTTTTTACAAGTTGTCGCAGAGCAGCTTTACAATTGATCCCTGGCCTGAAACCCCTCAGAGCAAACCAAGGCAACAGTGGCAAGAGAAAAAACTCCCTGACAAACAGGAAGAAACCTTGAGCAGAACCTGGCTCAGAGGGGGAGCCCATCTGCTTCTGGCTGGCACAGGGAGTACAACAGGTACAGTGGAGAGGAATCTCAGTTCACACCTGGTCCTATGTCTTTGGAAGCCCAAACCTTGCAAAAGACGGAGAACAAGCTTTTGGAGGCTTTTCAGGTCTTTGAAAGGATTCTCCCCATACAACCAAACATACATTAGTCTAGAGACTACTGTACATACATTTGAATTGCCAAATGACTTGAGTAACACAGAAATAACCTTTATTACACATTTCCATTGGCTGCGCTGTATGCCAGAACAGGTACAAAAAAAACTGCTTAAATAACACAAGCGCTAATTAAATAACCCTCTCACAGCCATAAAGCATTCGCTATGCAGTGCAGTTATCAGCATGCAATGGCTGGTTTACTCTCTTTTGCTGCTGCTCCTTCCCCCTCTGTTTTGTGGGGTTGTAATTTCAGGCCACATTACAGCCAATAGAGCACCGGTTAGAAAGGACACATGTTCTGTATGAGATCTAGCGGAATACAATATTACATCATCCAAAAAAAGAAAAATCTGAATGATTTACCTGTTCTACTAAATGCTTTCTGCATGGGTCAATACACTCTTAGAAAAGAAGGTTTTTCATGTGTCCTGCTGGGGGAACACTTAAAAGTTCATCTTAGATACAGATATCTTTAAGGGGTTCTTTATATAACCCTCAGAATAAGGTTCTACAGAGAACACTGTGAGTGAAATTCATATCAAAGAAGAACCTTGTTGGGTTCCCCCAGCAGGACAAGCAAAGAACCCTTTAGGAACCTTTTCTGTGAGTGTAGATTGTTGTATTTACTGTAATGCAGTATCTTCTGCAGTTCATATAGACCATATGGGTGAAGGATCAGGCAGTGATCTCCCTTACCAATGGCCTGTCTCCTGAAAGTGGTGGAATGACACTCAGTGTGTCAGTGAGTCTATAGTCTGTGGGAGGGATTCATTCAGGAGTGCCTTCATCTCACCGTAAATGTGATCCACCCAAAACTGCTCCATTTTTTTTTATCTCCATCAGGATTTCAGAGGACGCTCATTTTAACGTTCACCAGAGAAAGCCAGACACAGTGCACTGCGCATAAAATGTTCTATCGGACAAATCAAGATGATCACACAGTTTGTTCCAAAATTTATCATGTCTAGGAGAACAAAAGCTTCAGCGCCATATGCCTTTGTCAGGGTTCTTTAGGAAAGCACATAGTGCTGAAACCTTTTATTCTCACTGATAATACATTCAGGGGCAGAAATAATGCGTGCTCATCTTTCTTTTCAAATGTGTACACTTCGGTAATCAGCACCTGGTCAATAACAGGGTGTGAATCTTCTGTCTTTTTTTAATAAACCACAGTACAAATCAACAATAAATCACCTTCTGCAAACAAAAACAAGTCATTATCATCATATTCAATTATTACCAGGAGTGTTATCACTTATTTCTTTAAAACACAAATACCATTTCTCCACTTCTCTCAAAGTGAGCGTCTACGAAAACAATTATTCAGGGGATGAAGGCACCAGCCGCAGGTTTACCTTAAAAAAAATCCACTTTCGCAAACAAGGAAAGTCATTATCATGTCTAGCCATCGATTATTCTTTTAATTACGCAAACACGGCCCCATTACTGCAGCGCTCCAGAAGAAAGGAGAGCGTAGCTCTGGCACGGAGATGAAAAATGCATCAGTTTAAAATCATCTCTGGGAAGGCCGAGCATGCATGGAATCAAATCTCGTTTTATGTTTTATTCTGCGTAATGGTAGCAAGACACAGCGGCGGCCTCGGCGCGTGGACAGCACTGAGCCTGGCACATAATTGCTCCAATAGCGGAGTATGTGCACATGCTGGAGCCGTCAGAGGTCACTGGAGCTAGTGAGCGCTGCTCTTGCGTCACAGCAAAGAACAAAACTGCCCTTTTGAAGCCACCGTTATTACCCTATTACAACACAGCTGTCACATTACTTGTCTTAAGTACACATTATATTAAATTAAAAATGTGATTCCCCCAGTATTAAATCTTTAATTCAAGTGACAGAGTTGCAAAGATTTATATCAACTTTTATTTCTCTTAGTTTTGTGAGAAAATATTCAAACCAATCTTCCCTGAACTGTATCTCTTAATAATCGCTAACAAGTATTGCTATCATCTCTTAACAAAGTCCTCTTTGCCTCGTATGTGGAAGCTACTTTGATACATTGTATAAAACAGTTTTTGGTAGATATGTTAATATCATGTCTGCCTCTTTCTTTCATAAATTGTCTTATCTGAACAGTAACCCTGTATCGGCTCAAAAACACTTCTGGAGGAAAGAAGGAGAAACTTTCAAATTAACCTTCAAGTTTAGCTATCTAACAGAAAGAGCAGGAGCTGTCCAGTGCTGAATTGGCTAGACATCGACAAGAAATGTATCTCATCGCTCTGTTTCTCTCTTGTCCTCCATCCTTTCCCTCCTTCTGCAGAACCAGTGGAAACAGAACCCGCCTATCACACCGGAACTCACAATGTCACTTCTTAAATGTGATTTTGTTAAAGGCATCTTCTCTTTCACCTCATTTCACGTTTGACTCAGAGCAAATGTATCTATATAAATCAAAACACCCCCACCTTAAATTCTATTAAACGTGAGAGGTGGAACTGGTCTTTGAAAAACATAGACTGCTGCCCAGAACATTTTGCGAAATGGCTTTGCAATTTTGTCAAAGGAGCGGACACAAGCGCATGTATCTCTCGTCTCAAAGCAATGCATGGTTGTAATGTCTTCTCATTTGGACACACTGAAACACGCACCTGCATTGAGATTAGGCATTTCATACAACCATATTACACAAAACTCAACGGTCGTTAGATGTATTTTCATTGAGACTCAACATTTTCTGAATTAATGCCTTTAATTAAGAGTATCCATAAATAGCTAGGACAGTGGGGGCAAAAGGTATGTAAAAAAACTCCAAGTAATAATTACTTCAACATTTTTACATTATATATCTGAAGCTTCTCCGCGCTGAATGTGTCCCTGAAGAATACTGAACCGGAGCTCCTACAATTAGCAGCACAGATGAAGACAAAACGCTCAAACCATTTGGCCATCAAACTAATGCCACATCTCACACACTCAGGGGAATGGGCTGAAAAGAAAGGACGATTAAGTATTAACTAAAAGTCAAAAAATGGCTTAAAACCCAGCAGTGCTGAGGGTAAAGTGCTGCATAACATCATTTATAACTGTCATGTGCTAAAAGTTCGTTTACTTTGTAATGATTAACACAAATCTTAGTGGCAATTATGTAAAATTATGTAAATTGGTGACTCAGTTTTCTTCAGAGCAATTAGTTATATTTTTTTTTTCAGGCAGACCCTATTACTTAACAGCCAGTGGGTCTGATTCTCAGAACGGCAAACTACACTGTTTTAGACAGGATTAGTGGGCCTGTAGGATGGAACATTCTGCTTTAACAGTACACCTTTGGCCAGATAAACGACGCAGGGCACTGACTTACAGCCTGCTCATGCCAGCGCTGGCTTTGACTGTGAGCTCTGCAATGGGCCTCACAATCAGACAATATGAAAGTTATAATATTGTATAATTAATAAACATTTTGCAATATTGTGTATATATATATATGGTTTCCAAACAATAATTCTAGAAGAAATTACACCATGGTGGCCCCACAATGCAAGAACAAAAATGCTATTAATTTATAAACTAAATAATAATGCCATTTTTTGAAGGATTCTTTTTCAATGTCATTTTAATGACAGGGGTTTGTGGGTACCACTGGGGAACAGCTTTAATAGGTAATTGAAATGGTAAAGTTAATCACATTTGTTAGTATGCATCTACACACAAAAAGCACAATATCAGAAAAATTTAAACATTTATTGGGCATAAATATATTACATATACGCTACAGATACAGTTTAGTTTTACATACATAGGGTAGTATTTGCAAAAAAAATCTATACAATTGGTATGGCAGCACATTTTATATAAGGCATGTCTAAAAATTTACAATACAATAAGAAATGGAAGATTATTTAAAAATTTTGAATCATTGAAAAACTTGGAATGGTTTTTTTTCTGAGGTAAAAAAATATATATTTTTTTAAATCTGGGATGGAGCAGTACTGATACGGAAAAAAAAAAAAAAAAAAACTTTCATTTTTTTTTAAACTACTGTCATGGGAAAAAAAATAATCAGACATTTCTTCCCCCACAAACACAAGTGTATTTTTTAAAAAATGATTTTTAATGTGAGGCTCAGCTGAATTAGCATTATTATGCAAAATAAGTTCCCTGACCAAAAACTATGCATGCCTCAGCCTAAAGCGATGAATTTCACTGAGATACCAGAAGACAAAGGCAACAGCCATGACAGCCAATCACAGGGCAGCCAATCTCAGGGCAGCCAATCACAGAGCAGAATACACACAGTCGCATTCAGTATCACATTATTCATGGATTCCCCAGAAAAAGTCATCACAGAGCGATGAATTTCAATTACATGCACAAAATTTTTTTCCTCCGTTGTGCAAAAGCAGCCTGGCAAAGTCACCATTTCACAGACAGGTCAGCTGGACCGGCTGCCATTTTATTTCCAGCCACCACTTTATTTCTGCATAACATTAATGTTGGCATTTAGAGTTTGCTAGTTTGCTGGTAGTGTTATCTGTAGCTACACTATTGAGTCTGGATAGCGAATTTGCTAAAGAGTACCTCAGACTCAATAGGTAATCCCTTTCTTTGTATATCCTGTACTTGATCTGATGTTCAGACCAGTCATGTCTAATTCATTTGCATTAAAATGTCAGCTGAGGGAGATTCCCTTTTATGTACGATATAACAAACGATACCATGTATTGTTTGGTGAAGGAACTTATCTTGCATTGCTCTCATTGTCTCAGCACCATAACTCACAGACACCTGGGTTTTGTTCCCCTCTGGACTTTAAAGAAACCCATCTGCCAAAGAGGCGCAGAAAGGTGCGTTAAGAATTTGAAGAATCCACGACACGTTCATACATTTGACTTCCTTTTGGCGTTCACGTCTGCAAATGAACTGCAGAGAGGATTCCATAACACTCCCACAACAGCGATGAGAAGTGTCGTTTGGCTTCAAATCCCTCTTAATTGAAGCATAATACATTTGATAAAGATTACAGTTTCGCTTTAAAGAAAGTGCTTCAGTTAGACGTCACATGACCATCATATTTTATGTAATTATAAAATAAAACCAAAATCCTGGATATGTCCTCTATTGCAGTATGACAAAAGAAAAGGAAACAAACAAAAACAGGGTAAAATGATTTGCCTACAAAACAGGATTTTTTCTTCTCAGTGTGAAATCGTTTTTTTAAAAAGTTTTTTTTTCCCCAAAAAAGTTATACAATTAATTTCACTTTACAAAATAAGCAAGTACATCAAAGAACAGCAATATCATGGTCTAGTGTCACAGAGAATTTTTCGCATTAGCCTTTAAATATAAAATGTAAAATGACATGGACAAGCCTTAGCTTTGGCAGACAGCATTGTATAGGTTTCATAACACTATTTTGCAAAACCAAA
This sequence comes from Albula goreensis, assembly GCA_022829145.1. Taxonomy (NCBI): domain Eukaryota; kingdom Metazoa; phylum Chordata; class Actinopteri; order Albuliformes; family Albulidae; genus Albula; species Albula goreensis. The sequence goes on along the minus strand of CM040753.1, from coordinate 2,651,140 downwards.
TTCAGTTACTGTAATCAGATTCCATTACAGAGAACAATAACCTGGCTAAACATTTGCTACATCTCTAAGAAAATAAAACATAAGTTTTGAAAGGAGATGAGTACACTGCTGGCTACATGTAAACATCTTCTTTACTGATATTGACACTGAATGTGCGGCACATTCCGAATTAATGAAAAAGAAAGAAAAAGAACAACAAATTAAACAAAAAATAGGTTATTGGTCATAGGAATGCTGGCCTGTAATTATAAATCTAAAATAAATCAACACAAAACAGTAAATAACATAACATGCTACAAGGGGAAAAAGTATATAGCTACGCATCTTTTAACTTTTAAAAATAAATAGGTGAAGATTGCACTGTAATTGGCATTTAAAGTACTGTATGCAATATAACGTATAAATAAACCTAAAAACAGAATCATACCTTATTCTCCCATTAACTTTGGTGAAGGTACAGATATATTTTTTCTAAGCAAGCAATGATTTTGCTTGCAGAAACTGCAAAGCGTAGTGCGCAGCCGGGGGAGACGCCAAGCGGCCATGTTGGGAGAGAAAGAGAGGAGGTGCTTAGAATCAGGCGACATCACATGACAACGATGGCGATGATGTCACAATGTGAAAATGTACGGTTTGCAGCTTTTTGGAAACGTGTTCTTCCGTTCACCCCTTTCGAATGTCAGAGTCCCTGAGGTAACAAACAGGCTGTTGGAGCTGGGGTTGGGGCGTCTGGCGGGAGGGAAACCTTTTCCACCGCCTGTGTACCCCCCCAAAGCTCCCACCCCCCCGATGCTAACGCCCTCCAGAGGGGGTGGGAGAGAAGAAGAGGCTCTTTGGGATAGTGAAATCTGTGCAGCTGTTCCTTAACCGTGGCCAATAAAGAGTTCAGAAGAGATCATTCTCTTCCCGTTTTTTGGAATGTGCGCTGGTGTCATTCCTTCTTATAGTGACTTGAGGAAGGAGATATCAGAGACAGATTGAAATTAAGAGAGAAAAACAGAATATTATTTCTGACACTGAAAACACAGGACAGGTCACAGTGGGAAAGACTGTAAGCGCTCAGATTACCCTGCCCCTCTGCCACTCACACACCTCCAGTTCAGATTTGAGCGGTTCCAGGTAGTGTGAGGTGTCACCCTGTTTCTACAGAGAGTGAAAGCAGACAGGTGAGAGAACAGAAGCAATCACGGGGTGCATACGGTGTGCTGTGGACGGCTGGTTGGGGGAAGGAAAAGCATAATAACTTAGACCAGCAAAGAGCCAATGAGACACCAGACTGGTGTGAGGTTAGCACATGGAGCATAGTCCACAGACGCTCATACATTTATTAAGAGTTCAGGAAACCGGATGAGAGGACACCAACGTTTGGTCTCCATAACCAATCATTAACACTAAGAACAAGGAGTGGAAAAGCGTTTGCTTTCCTTCAGCGCTAAGGCCAGGAGTTGAACTATGTGTTCCTTTTGTTTTTTGTGTGCTGTTGTTACATGACCTCTTGCTCTGCTGATACTCACACAGCGACTCGATTACCTTCATGCATTTTATGAATGAAGGGCTGTTCTAGAACGCGATGTCCCCGATTCCGTAACTCTGTTCTCAAGGCGGCGCCCCCTACAGTTCGTCACGGTGCGTTGTGTTTTCTGAGCTCATGTGATCTATGACTCCAGTCCACACAGGCTGTGGATGAATGCATCAGGGCGCTACATCAATGCTAATCCCTCCATCATCTGCTGCACTGGGGGGCGCAGCAGCTTCCTGCAAAAACACTTATACAGTCCACACACACCCCTGCTACATACAGCATCGACAGTGTACACACACACACCGCTGTGCTCCATCGGCACAACAACAGCATACACACACATCCCTGCTACAACGGCAACTTCTAATCCTGCATCCTGTCACGCTGCTTTGTGTTAATGCGGCTCATACCATTTCAATCTTGCACCATAGAATTAATGACATTTACTATGTTAAATGCCGTACTGCCCCAACGGCTATGTATACACGTGTATGCATACATCATTTGCTTCTCAACCTACATTGCAGATATGTACGTGACTGTGTGTGTGTGTGTGTGTGTGTCTATGCGTATACTTAGTGTAAGTATAGGATTCATTCTTTTAAAACACAGCGTAGCAGCATTGCATGTAGGTAAATGTTAATGCATGTTAAAGCAAAAGCACCCACATAAGGGTGTGGAGGGGAAGTAAAGGCCAGTCCACAAGGATCAGAGAAAATTAAGGCCATCGATGAACATGAGAAAAATACATTTTTGTATCCATACACATTTTATGAAGATAAACACACATGCAGATACACTTAATGGCTGTTTTTGCTCACCATTTTTAAGGCTTGAGAGTGAAAATTGGTTTTCCCAAAACAATGCATAGAACAGATGAAGGCCTCTGTTAGGTGAAATCCATACTGTACAAATAAATGAAGGAACACCACAACAAAGGACAGGAACAAAAAGAGTGGCAGACTGTGGAAGAGGGAGAGAGAGGCTATGAAAGGGAGAGAGGGCGAAAGAGAGGACAAGACAGTCAATACGTACTGGGACTAAAATGTATGTGATGTGAAAAAAAGTTTTAAAAATATACCTTAAGTTCCCTATAACCCCCCCTCCCCCACTTTCCACGTTTGTCATTTTCCTTTTTGCGATGACACGGCGCCCCCTTCAGTTCATGAAGAAGTACTGCAGGATGAAGGCCATGAGGACGGAGAAGGCGGCGAAGCCCAGCACGATGACGGCCGCAAACTGTTCATCGGAGGAGATCATGCTATGGGCTTTCCCTGCCTCGGCAGCCCCCGGTTCCCCTGGCAACGGCAGCTCAGCTCGGCGGGGGGACAGAAGGGATGGGGGGCTGAAGGGCCCACAGAGCTCCTGGGGGCCCCCTCCACAGCGCCGGCACACGCACACGCGAAAGCGGTACTCCGTGTTGCACTGGAGGCCAGACACCTGGAACCCTGCCTCCTCTCCTTTGAAAACCTGGGGGATGGATGAAAAACAGATAAAAACTACATTACCCTTCATGCCCTTCATATGCCCTTCACATACTTCCTCTCCTTTGAGCACCTAGGGGACAGAGCGCTGATGGAGATAAAGACTACATCACCCAACATGCCCTTCAGACTAAATTCCCCTCAGAACACCTGGGTATGGAAAGAGAGGAAAATTAGATGCTCTGCTGCACCACAGCAACTACATTACCCATCATACCTTTCTTCAGGAACAGAGGGTAAGGGGTGGGGGTTTAAGAGAATCATCTGACCAATCCCCTCACATACCACCCCCTCATACTCAACATTAGTCACTGGATACAATACTGCTAAATTGACTGGATCGTTGTGACATCAGTACAACATGGAACACTCAAATACTGTGCAATGGATTATGATGCGAACATGTTCTGTGGCTCTACTCAGAGACCACTTTAAAGAAACTGCTATTTATAAGCGGTGCTACTCAGGATGGCATGTCATTAACTGGCTGTCTGTACTGTGTTAAAACTGCTACAGCAGGTGAAAACAGCAGTGACCGTATACTGGCAGGTTTGTCCACACAGCGGTTTGACAGAAAACTTGGTCCTGACTGGTGTAAAATGAGCTGTCAATCAACATTTCTGCAACGGGGTGTGTGAAGATTACATTCCCATGTGCAGGACGATAACTTGCTCAAAGAAACTGTAGTTGTTTGTGCAGAACTGATTTGTGAATATGTGAATTCTGATATTTCACAGATCGCTTTTATATATTTGTATCCTTGTCTAACACTTTCCATGTTAGTCTAAAAATCAAAAATACAGAGGTCTCCACTGGTATAAAATTCTGATTTGGTATTAGGGACATTAAAAATTAATTTAATACTTTAAAATTTGCAGGGTTGCTGCTGTGGATACGGATTCATAAAACATGTAGTTTACTGACAGGCTGGCCAACATTTCCGCAGTTAAATAAGATGTTTTCTAACCACCTCTGCTCTCTGTGGGACTACACTTCATTCTGCTGGGGTATAATTGGACTTCAGCCCTGATGTATGTGCTTGCTTTCACACTGTGCTTTCCTATGGACCAGAACGCCTGATAAATAAATCCACGTAATATAATGTAGTATGAAATGCGACAAGGTGCCAGTCATGGGAAGATTGGCTGAAGATCTGACACTTTTAGCCTGCAGTGATTGGCTGGGATGTCTTGTCACATAAGATATTACTGGCTGCCAGCACCCTTGACACTGAATGAGTTATATCTCCAAAACCATCAGTGAAACAACGCCTCTGTGCCACCTTATCACTTTCTATCATTTTCTATTTTTCTGCTTCGCTCGCACTCTTTCTCTCTTTCTCTCTTTCTCTCTCAAACACACATGCACACAGGAGAGTATGTGTGTGTATTGGGAGAATATTTTGTGATATGTTGGTGATTCATTTATGCTGGTTTTAATAATGTATTGAAGGTCTCACACTCTCTCACTCACACGTCTCTCTCTCTCTCTCTCTCTCGGTTTTAAGCTTTGTTTAGTTAACTTTTTTTTAAGGTATCAATTCCACTGGTGAGTAGAAATCGGTTTCGGTGATCTCAGGTTTAGTGACGTGGTGCAAACATCCTGGGGTTTTGCATCTGAATGCTCAGTAGTGGAGTACGTCAACACACACCTGTGTGGGGTACGTCTACACACACCTGTGTGGGGTATGTCAACACACACCTGTGTGAAGAGCCTTGAGTGTGTTAGACAGGTATGACGTACTGAGGGGACAGTCTGAGTGCGTACTGAGAGGAGGAGTACGCCTGTAGCCTGACTCAAGGGCAATGTTTGACTGCAACCCAGATGGTTGTTAGTTAAAGCCCCAGTTTAGCCACAGTTGGGCCCTTGAGCAAGGCCCGCAATCCCACAATGCACCTGGGGGGATTGGCCTCTGTGATGTAATGATCGTGTTTTGGTTTTCTGTGGTTATGTTAATGCATATGAGGGATATGGACTGTCCCTATCTTTCTCTCTCTCTCTCTCTTCCTCTCTTTTCTTTCTTCTTTCTTTCTATTCACCTGAATAAATGCAGAGAGTCTCAGCGGGGTGGCCAAAGGTAAGAGTGTGTTCCTCAGACGGATGTCCGCACTCAGAGCTGAACCTGTTAGGGATGGTGTGTGACTCACAGCAGCTCTGTGCCGATGTCGGCACGCTCTTTTCAAAGCGAGGAAGGCGCGGATACGTCCCACCCCCTCTCAGCGGCGGCGAGAAAAATGCAGAAACACCAGGACCCCGTTGACACCGACGCCCGCGGCTCGTATTTTCAGGACGCGTTCAAGAAACCGGAGTAATTCCTGACAGCCGCTGCAAAGCAAACCCTCAGAAGCATCACTCTCAATAAAAAGCAATGGACTGAGCAGTCTGCTTTATCTGGGCAGAGTGATGTAGCTTTATCGCTGGAGATAATGGGAAAGTGCAGGACTTTCATTTCCGCTGCCATTCCACCCAGATTATTTTCCAGGAGAAGACAGGAGGACAGAGACCCCGCCCTGACAGCAGGTCAGACATTTCCTCATTTAATACGTGGTTTCACTCAACACTCTCTCTCCAGCACAGGTTAACCTTACCCAGTATTACTTGCTGCAGTCTCGATGAGCTGGACATCTCCGCCCTGCTACCCTCAGGGAAGAGAAGGTTTGAGGGATTTGGCCCAGACCATGACCTGACCCTGCGTTATACTCTGACCACACTGCTACCCACATTACTGTTCCTGTTTCAGAACTCGCCGGACCAGAACCAGAACCAGAAATCAGCACTCTGTCCACATCTCTCACTGCTACCTTATGCTACCGTTAGACTTCATATGTTTCATAGATACATAGATCCATAAATCTGTCATAAAGTTCGGTGCCCCAGCCGCTGTTCTGTACTCCTGAAACATTACCGTCCTGCGTTTTACACCACAGCCCACTGTGGGCCCAATGCTGTCAGCATCGGCAGACTGAGAAACCAGTGAGCCTAACAGAGACTGGACGGGCCCATTGTGTTGCTCTAAAGCACACAGCGCAGTGAGTCACAGAGAGCTGTCCTGTAGCACAATAGAGGTCTGCCTCTCCGCCACCCCCCTCCTCTTTCCCTCTAATTCCCTCCCCCTCTCTTTAAAGAACACAGCACCCCTGCCACCCCGCGCTCCTCCAGCCGTTGTTGCGCGGTGGGTCTGCTCCCCTTAAATGAGGAGTCACACAGCAGAGGAGAGTTGCACCTTTAGCCAGTCACTGCTTTCAGAGCTTTCAGAGCTAATGATCCCCCCCCCCCCCAACGATCCTGAAAGGGCTACATGATAAAAAGCTAGCTAGATTAGCTCTTGGAGAAGAGTGTGACTCATCTCCTAATGCCTGAGGTCCTCCAGTTAAACATGTTTCATTAACAGAGAGGGGGCTGCTTAGGGAAGGCCTCCCCCTCCGACATCTTAAAATATTCAGAAAGAAAAACATTTTAAAAAGCCAAACGCTGCTCATTGAAAATGTTTCTCTCCTGTTCAGGGTCGTTTTTTTGTCATCTGTTCATTTGAGGAAATCAAAGTTGGCATGGCTAAGCGCTGAATTTAGGTCCTTCTACCTTTGTGGAATAAAGCCTTCAACCGAAAAATGAATTAGCTCTGCCTCCTGCAGCTGTGCTCCGGGTTTTGATAAAACGCTTTATTCGAGGAACCGAGCAGCAAAGTTAGTTCGGCTCGAAGCCTTACAGAACAGATGGGGAGAGAACAGAATGGGATCTGCCGAGCCACAGTGCTGTTTTTGTGGGCTGAGAGCTGCAGGTTCGATTCTCAGGTGGGGTCCTGGCTTTGGGACAGCATGTAGTCTCACAAAGTAACGGGAGAGAAAGAATGGAGAGATGGAGGAGGCAGAGAGGAGTGTAAAGATGGATGGATATGATGGAGGGGGTTGTATTGGCACTCCTTGACAGCTCAGATTGAATTCAGACAGACTGAAGATGGACTGGGGAGCGCTAGGACAGTGAAAGCAGATACCTACTGAGTGACCGCTGCAGGGAAGGTTTTTAGGTTACAGACTAAAGGCCATTCTGAACAGACTGCTCTGCCAAAGAGCGGGAGAAACACAACACTTTCAGTTCCCTTTCTCAATGAATATACATTCAACAGCCACTGAATACCTGTGTAATAATGTGAAAAATGTCAGAAATCTCAGTGCTTTGCATTTCAGCGCTGCGCATTTCAGCGCTGTGCATTTCAGCACTGTGCATTTCAGTGCTGTGCATTTCAGCAATGTGCATTTCAGTGCAATGTGCATTTCAGTGCAATGTGCATTTCAGCAATGTGCATTTCAGTGCTGTGCATTTCAGTGCTGTGCATTTCAGCAATGTGCATTTCAGCAATGTGCATTTCAGCAATGTGCATTTCAGCACTGTGCATTTCAGCGCTGTGCATTTCAGTGCTGTGCATTTCAGCAATGTGCATTTCAGTGCTGTGCATTTCAGCGCTGTGCATTTCAGTGCTTCCATCTGAAAGTACATTACAGTCAGCATTAGTGAGAGACAGGAGAGATAAACATGCCAGAATTTCCTCCATTGACAAAATTGTGCTGCCCTTTCCAGAAATGGATTACCCAAGAGTCTGTGCTTCTTGCATATTTTGTCCAGAAACATAAACCTCAAATTAAGGTGCCCATTATTCTATCACAGTGACTTTGGTAAACATGGTCTACTACTGCTTAGCAGCAATTTAACTAACATGTACTAAAAATCACTGTTAACTACACATGTGCAACAATGCCAGCCTGGTTACATAATACTTACTACATAATACATAATACTCATCATTTTATAGCATGTCCCAGGGCTGGTCTTGCTTCGCATGTTTAAGCAAGAACACTGACTACTGTTCAATGTTAAAGAACTTACACTCAAAATTAGAAATATTACAATGATAACGAGCATAAGACCCAGGCATGTTGAAAGACATTAAATACTAAATGTCCAAATAGTTACACCAGTTAACAATAAGACTGAGGTTACGACTCGGGCCAAAGGGGTAGAATTCCAGACCTGGGCCAGAGAGAGGAGATAAATGGGATAATCTGTGAGAGGAAATTGAAGGAGAAACAGAGCCTCGCGGTTCAGGAGATCAGACACACTCAGACGTCTGCAGAAGCCAATCCTCCATCTGCCCCATGACGGATCTCAAGAGACAAAGGGGGGTTTGATTCAATCAAGGCAGACTGCTGCCTCTGAGAGAACGCATGGAGTTCTACGTTACAATGAAAGGAGAACATTCCAAAAGAGCAGCTTGCTGTTCTCATATTATGCAAATGCAACATACAAGACATGTTGTTATGATGTCTGCCCGTCTCTGGTACTCAGGCCTGCCTCTTTGTCTCCAGGAGGTACCTGTAGTCTGAAGTTCATTAATTTCCTCTCACACAGCAGCTCTCACTGACAGACTGGTGCGGAGCCTGCAACCAAACACAATTTACCAGCGCCGCGTTCTGCGAGGACATCCGCATCGCCAGGTGATGTAATCTCCTGCAATCCCCCCCCCCCCGCCCCGCCTCCTCCCCACCCAAAACCTTTCTTCACTTGATTTATTTTATTCCGCGCTCTCAGTGGATCTTTGTGCGGTCGTTTCCTGTAAGCACCGCTGAATGAGAGCAGCCTGCAGTCTCTGCATTGCGCTGAAGAAGCTTAGCAGATTTATACTGATCAGTTTATCAATAAACCTTCATCTGGTAGGAGGCCAATCATGATGTTCCTTAGAATTATTTCTGTATATTAGAAAAGTCTTGATATATATATATATATATATATGCTGGGTACATAGAGTACACAGGGTTCAGTCCATGCTACCCCTTCTAGCCCTTTTCCCTACTCTAGGACTTTAGCACGAGATTCCCCACTTAATGAGCTTTGAGTTGGAAGTCACTCTGGATTAGAGCATCTGCAAAATGCGATACTGTGATGTAAAATAATGTATAAGATCTATTTGCTTGGTTCTAAACATAAATGTGTCAATTAAGTATTACATTTAGGCATCACTACGCTTTTATAACTGCTGAGATAAGCAGCATTGGGCCCTACTCTCACAGTTATAAGCATGTAATAATAAGCCTGGGCTACTATGCTCACTGACACAAACATGTTATAAAGGTGCTAGCTTGCAGTTATAATAATGTTATAAGCAGCTTTGGCTACTATGTTTTGAGATACGCAAATAAGTCTTAGTCATATTATAATAAAACAGTTCGGCTTTGACTTCATTGTGGGAAAAATGTGAAAAATACCCTCCCAAAAAAAACAAACAAAAACAACAAAACGATAGACGAAGATAATTGAATATCTTTGCTCATTATTCATATCATTGACTATTCATGCTGCAGGAGGGAAGAAATTTCATTGGAGGATATTATATCTGATTGTGACATCATCAGATTTTTTCAGGCAGTCTTTCACAAAAGCCATATAAAAACAGATCGGCTGTTAGCCTTTTATGGTACTGCCCCTCCGCACACTGCTCTCAGCGTGCCGCACTGATCTCCGCTGATACAAAGATACATTTCAGATTCACGGGAGAATTTGTTGTTCTGAGGGGAAATCTATCAACCTTAATGTCAGCGCTTCATCTCCCGCTCCTGTTCAATGGCCCCTCAAATCTGGGTGATAAAATGGCCTGGACTTCTCCGAAGGAGAGAGAACGATAACGAACAGCTCTGCTCGTGTTACAGGAGAAAGTCCGCTCTGGTGAGAATCTCATCGAAACAGGAAACTACAGTGGCTGGTGAACGCGTAGCCAATTACAGCCAATGAAAGCCCATTACGCTCCTGGCAGGGGGCAACATCAATCATAAATGTATCCTATTGGGTTCATAACACCAGCGACAGAGCCCTGCTCATGCCTGGATTTCTGATTCATAACAGCGGAATTATGCCGTTCTTCAGTAACGAATTCATAACACAGATTTGGTGCAGAAACCAGATGGTTAGCTCTGGTGTGTGTGTGTGTGTTTGTGTGTGTGCACACACACACACACACACACAAACACATACACATGCGCACACATGCATGCGCACACACACGGTGCTCAATGTGGATGTACACACATTTGTTCATGCACTCACACACACAAGCACACACATACACTCACACATGCATGTATGCAGTTGCCTCTCCTTCACTTTCTTACTCCGCAAACTGCTGAACAAGCAAACTCCCTCACTGCCAGACCTCAGCCAGCAGCAGAAAGAGAGAGGAGAGACCTGTGGTCCGGCTTCCTTCCCCTTACAGCATATTCTCCCTCCGACGGCCCAAGCAATGGTTTATCTCCTGCTCTGATCAGTTTATCCCAGCAGCCCGTCTGTTAACAAACCCATGCATTCTGTAGGGGTCTGACGTGGGTTGTCACCCTGTGTTAAAAGATCCCTTCCTTGCGTTTTGGGAAATAAAATCGAGGGCCTTGCCATACTTCAGGAAGGGAAATCTAATTATTTTTTCATTTTCACAGCCTCCAGTGCAGGAACGCTGACGCACAAATGCGTTATTTAGGTTTCAGATCCATCACTCGGACGTGGATTCATGCAAACATGAAAAGAGCCATACATACACATAAACAAATGTAAAGACCTTGATATGAGCTGTTTAAAGTCAAAACTGATGGGGCTTTGAGTGGACTCCACCCCCGAGAGTCCGGCCACTTAGGTCTTAGCATTAAGGCTGGAGTGTACCTAAAGCAAAGTCAAACCTGGCCAAAGCCGTACCACAGCCATATATGTCACTGCAAACAAATATATGTATACTCTTTCCATTACACATTGTCAGTTTGATTACAGGCACCAGTGTGGCAACCGTAACTAGGAAATAACAGCGATCACGACAATACAGTTTCTTGGGCATCTATAGTTTTACAAAAAGTACAGAAAATTCTGATGGAGGAATATTATTCCCAGGAGAGAAAAGAAGAGTGTGGCTATGGTCCGTTGGTCCAAACGCAACGGAACAAATGGGAATGTTTTAGACCAATCACAAACAATCTCACATTGGAGGCTTTTGTGCAGATAATTTGGCCAGTGCAGCCAGCGAGCCGGTGCGCGCTACAATAAAAGCGGCTAACAGTTCTTTCTGAAAATGCGTCATTTTGTTCGCACAAACCTGCTGACGTCTGTTTCTGCAGTGAGTATACTGTCTGCTTTAATAGCGGGGCAGTACGGCACAGGTTTGCTGCAGTCTTTAGACAGCCTGCTGGGCCAAAGGGTTCGGCCGAATGGAGCATCGATCTCTCCCCTCATCACCCGATTGCTGATAAAATAAATCAAATGAAACTGCCAATCGAATCAGACAGCGCTGCCAAAAACAATGAACCTCAATGATTTTAACAACGCCGGGGGAAATGGTTCACCTGACCCCAGGTTTAAGGTATCGCTGGCTGAAACCGTTCTTTTATTCGAGACAGACTAGGCTCTACTGAACAGCGCATTCAAACTGAAGATGTGAAACCACCTTCTTCCTTACATTTTTTTTAAAGTTTTTTTTTTTATCATGCTTTGCATGAAATACACTAATAACATGAGAAATGTGAGCAGTCTGGATAATTAGTCTCTGAAAAGCAGACGCCTCATCCTAATGATAACTCAAATTAAAAAGCGCCGCTGCGTGGGGAAGAGGAAGGCGCTAAGGCTAATTTTAACGACATGGAGAGGAAGTGCTTTGGTTTGCTTCACATCATTAAATAAGAACCATAAATGAGGAGGGACTTGAACCCCCAGGCCTCCAGTGAAAAGACCGCACCCCCTGCCTCCTACCCCACGCTGTGGTCCCCCATGCAGCTCCATAACTCTGCTTTAAGCAGATATATTGGGCACTGGGAGAGCAGCCCATGGCATTAGCTTCATAAGTGAATATGGACACACACAAAATATGAATCTTTAATACTGTATACTGTAATCCCCTCTTCTAGCAGGTGTGCATTCATAAGTTTTTGAGTCCATATTTCTTACGCTCTGCATTTATCAGCGTTCAGGTAAAATTAACTGAAGGTAAGGTCTGTGTTTAATCTTGCACTGTAGAACCAGTTAACACATGCACATGCATGCATATATGAATATGTACACACATGCGCGTGCACAGACACAGACACAGACACAGACACAGACACTTACGCCTACACATCCACATGTATGCGCACGCACACTGAGCTGAACCTAAAAAAGTAGGTAATTTGTTTGTTGCTATGGTGCCTAGGCTCTCTGGACATAGACAAAAATATCCTGTTTTCTAACCATTTGAAACCCCAGTGAACTCATGGGCGTCATGGGGAACAGACAGTGGAAGAGGAGCGATGGGGGGGGCGGGTGGCGGGGGTGACTCTCTGTCCATGACGGCATCAGTACACTTAAAGCAAATGCTGGGCAGAGGGAAGGAACAGAGGGGCACACCTTCTCACTTTGGAGCGTTTGCTGCATTACTGTCCACCACGGACTTCATGTCGGTGGTTGAGGTCACCAGCTTCATGCATTATAACCTCTCAACTGCTGAAGTGATTCCTCTCCATGGGTTTCGTGTCTTTGAGTGTCTCCCGCTCACCTGCTTGTACTCCGACTCCCGCCCAACCAGGACCTGGAGGACATAGCTGACTGGGTCTCCTCTCATTGGTGGGACTGTCTCCCATGTGACATCACAAACATTTCCTTCCAGCTGAACCACTCTGGGAGCTGGACAAGAGAGGGAGAGAGAGAGAGAGAGAGAGAGAGAGAGCTGCATGGTCACACTTACAAGGAGCAGAAAACAACACACTCTGTAAAAAAAGAGAAGGTCTCAATACAACACAGTAGCAAATGTGAACTCTATGAAACAGAATTACTTCTGACATTTGGTTGCAAACCCAAAATAAGGAAGTTCAACCTGGAGAATGTGATGTATTTTTCATGAATGACAGAAAACAGAAGAGCTGCCATTTTGGCTCAGGCAAACCATTTTGGCTCAAGGAGTGCCGTTCCTCTCTGGCATTGCCTGGGCTCAGTCCATGTTTAACCCTGACTTTATGTATTGTACAGGCTGAAGAGGAAAATGTATTAAGCTTAAAAGTTTTCATTGTGTCACAATGTTCACAAGATTTCTCAATTATTTTATGTTTTTTTATATATCAACAGTGCAAACTCGTGGGCACAGAGGACTGTGTGGGTGCATACTAAGGCTGTCAGGCTGAAGTTGAGAGTTCTAACTTTGTTTGGGCAGAATTGTAATTTTTCAGCATGAAGGATAGATGGAATATGTGTTTTAGCCTTGCAGCTTTGTCATCAGATTTTTCTGCAATTGAGTTTACAGAAGTTAGTTATTGAATACAACACTGTGTCATGCAGATCTGAGTAATGAGTGATTGCTGATGTGTGTGTGTGTGTGTGTGTGTGTGTGTGTGTGTGTGTGTGAGTGTGTGTGTAGTACCTCTGTGTGTGTGTGTGTGTGTGTGTGTGTATCAGTACCTCTCAGAGCAGGGGCACACTCTTGGTGGTGCTGAAGGTGTGTGTGTGTGTGTGTGTGTGTGTGTAGTGTGTGTGTGTGTGTGTGTGTGTGTGTGTGTGTGTGTGTGTTTGTGTGTGTGTGTGTAGTAGTAGTACCTCTCAGAGCAGGGGGCACACTCTTGGTGGTGCTGAAGGTGTAGGGCTCAGAGAAGGGGCCCTCTCCTGCCTCGCTGACCGCCTGTATCCTGAAGCAGTAGCTGCTGGACTCTGTCAGTCTCTGGACCTTGTAGGTGTGGCTCCGGCCCCGGTAGATAGTCACAAACCTGATAGGTTGAGAAGCAAAGCAAGGGGGCGTGGCATCAGAGAAAATCAACACAGGAGTCTGTGCCACAAAGAGTCAATTCAGTTACCTGGTTTTAAAAATCTCCCCATCCATTGCCTTAAAGTGGAGTGACACTCATTATGAGTTATGAAGCCACGGGTCGCACAGTGTGACGCCTTTGGCAGGTAGCAGTTATAAAACCAGACCCAGGATGCTCAAAACACACTCGCTGAGAGTCAAAGGAACAATCAATGAGAGAGCATCTGTTTTATATGGAGCACAGAGGAGCTATGTGAGTCAAAAAGGCTCTTGGGAAACACTTGGCTTGGAGCCTGCCACACTGCTGGCTTTTCTGTAAAGGTTATTGAAGAGCGTGGCTAACTCCTGGCTCCTCAATTATGTATAATGATGTGGGTCTTAAAACCCTGAAATATGGAGGGATCTCATCATGCAAACGCAAAGTCGATGGGGGCAGGTGAAGCGTCTAACCCACCTGCTGATGATGGTATGTCATTGGAGCTGTATTAAACTGACAGAGACGAAGTCATTTCAGTGCTTAATTGCCTTTACTTTCTACCTTGCAAGTAAACGTTGAGCATAAGGATAACAGCATGGAGCTGTAGCCATTTGCATTTGGCTGGCGGTGGTCGCTCTAGAAAACAGTGACTGAAAAGAATGACCACAATGGCAGTGTGTCCATGGGGTGTCCATGCTCTGCAGGGGGACAGGGTGATGCTGGTTTCTGTTTTAACCTTCAAATCAACAACAAGTTCAGACCCAAGAAGCCGTGGGCTTCGTTCCAATACTTTTTTTCTCGTCTCCTCCTTTCCTCCCCTCCTTTCCTACCCCGGAAATATGCCGGAAGTATGTGGAGGAAAGGAGGGGAGAAAACGAATGGAGGAAAGGAGGAAAGGAGGAGATGAATCGAAAATTGGAACAGCTAATCCGATTCGCCCGTCATCAAAGTCGATGTCGGCTAAGTAATAATTTCAACTGACTCTGAAGATACCAAAGCCAATCAAAATATTCTGTGGGATGGTATTTTAACCTGACTGGTTGTGAGCACAATGATGTCACACAGAAATGTGAAAAGACTTCCGCGGTAGGATACATCGATGTATCCTCCGTTTGGAGGAAACGAGAAAGGAGGAAAGGAGGAAAGGAGGAGGCAAGATTGCGCTTTGGAACAGTGGAGGAAAGGAGGACACATAATCAGCTTCCAGGGCACGGAGGAAAGGAAGGGAGGAAAGGAGGAAAGGAGGAGACGAATTTGAGTATTGGAATGCAGCCATGGGAGGTGAGATAGCTGTGAAATCAACTGTGCTGCTTAATCAATTATGTGTAGAGTAACAACAAAAAAACAGCACATCCTCGTAGCTCTCCAAGACCAGAGCTGGTCACCTCTGAACTAGGGGGTAAATCAAAGCACCAGAAAATCTGGTGGTGTTTAGTGAAGCGTCTAGAACCAGATGGGATTTTTACCCCAAATTATAACAATCTCCACCCTCTTTTACATCAGTGGGACTGTGTGCAGAGAGAGCTGCCTACAGAAGGGTCTATATGACCCAGTGAGTCCATAGTTAAGTGGAGCCACAGGGGATATGACGTATTGGTTCAATATTTACAGATTAGCAGTTTAGATTAATTTTTATTAGACACAATGAAGACCCTTTGTTTTTATCAGACGAGTTGTTCGCCAAGAGCTCCCGGAGTGTAATTGTATACCTTGGTTCACCCCAGATGGGCCATTCCACCTGCGCTATCACCAACATGTGATTTTCAGAGGAAATCTGTGAAATATCTTCAATCAGCGAGCCACGCGACACAGCTCATAAACGAGACGATTCAAGTCATGCCCATTTAAGACATTAGCACAGATTAGAAGCCATCAGGCCTCACACTGACATTCAGTTAGAATGGTAATGAGACGACACACATGCATATGAAACGGAATTAAAGCTGGCGTCTGGTCAATTATGAAACACAACAACGCGCAGGCTTGAAGAGTCAACACAGGCGTCTAAAAATGGCTCAGAATAAACGGACAGTGGGGGTTTTGTCTCACAGCTGAGAAAGATCTGCTATTTGCTGATGTCAATGTGCCGGAGTTGGGAAGACATTTCCAAAAGAACAACAGCAGACATTTATTTGTATATCCATCCTACTTTTCTACATTAACATTACATTAAAGGCATTTGTTAGACACTCTTATCCAGAGCGACTTACAAGGCAAAGTGCATAAGAATGGTACAAAAAGTGCAAAGATAACCCTAGAGAGGGGTAAAGTCCCAATTGCCAAAGGTGATAGAATAGATTAGGACTCCCTACAGACTATCTAAAGAGAAAGTAAACAACAGCAGCCTAGGTTAAAACAAATCACAGCGGGGAGAGGTGCAGCCTGAAGAGGTGAGTCTTCAGTCTGCGCTTGAAGGTGGCCAATGTCTCTGCTGTTCTGACCTCCACGGAAAGGTCATTCCACCACCGGGGGGCCAAGACAGACAGCATGTACTTTAGTCTTACAGCTCACTGTCACAGGTGTAACACCAGGCATACCATGAGCTTCACCCTCCCTCTCCACCATGATGTGTGATGTGTGATGTGTTTTCTGGAACAAAATGGCTGCCGTGCTTGACCCAGACAGGTGCAGCAAATTGATAAGGCTTGAGCAGAGTTTTTCCTTTTACCTTTAAACCCCCACCCCTCTGGCTACTTTTATTTTACTACCTCTCAGTGTTGCTAATTTCCTCCCAAATTATTATGACCTACTGATGTTAATTCATTAAACGGTGCAGTTCACTGGAGGAAATCATTGATTCACCTCAGAAGTAAATAAGTCAGGAGCGTCGCCACATTCATCATCCAACACAACTACAAATGGAACACCATTATAATTGGTTCTACCATGGCTTAGTTAAGCACCAAGGCTTATTCTGATTGGTTGAGAGGTTGTTTTTTTTTTGATCATCTAATTCATCTAACCTCTTGAGGCTGTACTGCTGAGTGAATGTAAGCAATAAACACCTCATGATGTTTATTGGCCCCTTGATTTCACCTCAGAACTGCATGACATCACTGATAAAAACAGATTAATTTCCCGGGCACTGGTTTTAATGGGGATCTGCAGTTTTTCTGCCTGAGTGGAGCTATATTCTGACATTCCTCTGAGACGCGGGCTGGCAACGCTCTGACAGGGCTGTCGCCGTGGGAACCGCTCTGTGGGCATGCTCCGTGGGACCCCAGGCTCAGCCAATCAGCTGCAGGGAGAACCTGAACTGTGTCCTCCGGCTCCGTGCGGAGGAGAGAGAGCGTTCAGCCGCACATGGCTGTAAAACGTGTCAATCATTCTGGTTCTCAGGGAAAACCGTCACGGCAGTCTCTTCCACCAGTCCCCTTTGAGTGTCTTCGTCTCTCTCGCTTTTTCCACCCAACTCTCTTTGTCTGTCTTCACTCTGTCTCTCAAATTCAAATTTAAATGCATTCTATAGGCATCACAAAAAAATGTGTGTTGCTAAAGCAGTAAGACATAGATACATTCACACAAACAGACTCTTCCACACTCCCACTATTTTCTCTCTCTTTCTCTGTTGGTTTTCATCTTTCTCTCTCCCCCCTCCCTCAGCCTCAGTCACCAGGTCATTCATCCCTCCATCCTCGATGCAGCTCCTCCGACAATTCACTTTGTGGCTTCGGGGTGAGGAAATGAAATGAACGAGTAAATCAATTAGGCAGAGAGCCTCTAAATGGCACGGCTTGTCATTCCCTTCCACTGTATGTGTACCACACCACTAACAAATGTGTGCGTATCAGACAATAACCTTTAGACAGTGAGCATGGGGGGAGCTTTCAGACACTCTAAATTTCACACCATTCATACTCTGCCCAGGCAGTGTGCACACAGTCACAAAGCTGTGTGTGCAAGAGAAACCTTCTTAAGCCTTAAGCTCATGATTTATTCACAGATTTTGGGTTTATTTATCATCATTTTCATTACATTAATCTCAGCCCAGTAGAGCCACTTATATTGCAGGTTTAACACAGCTTATATGTTTCGCTCATTATCCTTTCACAATGCCAGATACGTACCATGGCAGATCAGGTTAAGGACTGGGCTCAAGAGTTCAAGAGCTCAAGAGCTGTACCCCTCTCTTGGGATTTGAACCTGCAACCTTGGCACTATATCATGAGCTCCTTAACTGCTACTCCACGCTGACGCTATGCATTATGCATTTTTTCATATGCATTATTAATGTGCTCATCTATATGCATGCACTGCACAGATAGTTTCTTTGCATTGATATTTTTTCATTATTACCACCAACAGGCATATGTTTCTTGTACCTGACTAGACTTTCTTCTTGCTAATGCCTCCACCTTTGCTGTGTGTGTATAGGGTGTGTGTATTGCTAAAGCAGTATGACACATAGATACATTCTCTCACACATACACTATCTTGCTCTTGTATTTTATTTTGTCTCTCTCTCTCTCTCTCTCCTTCCTCCCTCACTCAGACTTCCCTCCATCCTCGGCCATAGAAAAGCGGCCACGCCACAGACAGAAGGAGAGGGGAAGACACACACAAATGCGCACACGCACACATGCAAAAGCATGCACGCCCACACACACACACAGACACAAGGACGCATGTTTGCACGCACACAAATACACCCTGCCTCCTGAGTTTTGTGCTCATGCACGCACGCATGCACACTCCTCAATTCAGTTACAGTCCAAAATGGAGATCTTGAGGGATTCAATTTATCTGCTAGTAGCATCCTTGCAGGATATAACAGTGCTGGTCAAGAGAACGCCAGAGCTTGAGCTAAATTGGCTCAGACATATGTACTTCTTAGAGGGCAGCGAAACATGGCTAATAGTAGTAACACCCTCACAATGTTTGCAGAGGTTATCTCCTGGAGAAGCGACAGGCAGATGAGCGCGGCCCGCACGGTTTCGGGACGGCTCGATGTCTTTAATTAAGCTCTCAGCACTGAGCGGTCTGACTGTGCAGGTGGACAGCCCGGCGCTCGTTTAGCGCAAAGGTATGTGTGCCGCCTCCATCCCGGCGGTCATTAAGACGCGGGGCGAAATGACCTCCCCTCTGGTTTAACTCCAGGCTGTGCCGAAACCTGGCACAGAATTATCAGATAGCCAGACGGTTTTAAAGCACCCCGTTACACCATGGAACACTGTCTGCTCATTTAGGAGGATGGCCAGGGAAGAGAGGTTCTCTGGAGCACAGCATTTACATAAAGCACGGTGTCACTGAACGACTCACGCAGCTGTCCGGGGAGAAGTGATGGTGACCGGTGGTAACTATCTCTTCGCAAAGCTACGGATAAATCTATCTAACAATATATATAGCCAGAGCACAAACCCCGAATACTAGCCTTAATGAACAGACTGAGGCTGCATTTTAAAATAGACCTGTGCACAGCGGTTTGGTAAGTGTAGTCTGGGTCTCTCATGTAGCCATCATGAATAGCATAGCATATTATAGCATAGCATAGCATAACATAGCATAGTATAGTATAGTATAGTACTTTATAGTATAGTACAGTAATGTACAGGAGCCCTCTGAAAAGAGTCTCCTGCAGTTAAGTACACATGGAGAATTGAGTTACCGCAGTGATGCAGCCCTCATGTGAAGTATATTTTAGTATGGTTTATCAAAGCAATTTAGTCCTGCAGTGTGCAGTAACATAGACCGGACATGAAGTATATTTTAGTGAAACCATGCAGTCCTGCGGCTGTGGGTAGCTTTACTGCAGTAAAGTAGGGTTGGTGTGGAGTTTAGTTTTTATGCAGTGATGGGCTCCTGGTACAGAGAATAGATGCAGTAAAGTAGGCCTGATAAAGAGAATAGGCCTAGTGTAGTAAAGTATATCTGATGCAGAGTAGAGGTGTAATACAGTCAGGCAGACTTGACATGGAGAATAGCTTTTGTCAAGGAAAGTAAACCTGATGTAGTATAGTTTTTAGGCAATAAAGTAGGCCTGATATAGAATACACTTTTTTACAGTACAGTAGGCCTGATATGAATGTGTAATTTTAGTCCAGTAAAGTAGAACAGACATGGATCTTTGGTGCTAAAACAATAGTTTTTGTCCAGGAAAGTAAACCTGATGTAGTATAGTTTTTCAGCAATACAGTAGGCCCTATTTAGAATAGAAAAGAGTTTTACGAGGTGTGGCTCTTCTAGCTTGCTTGCTCAAGTCTACTTCATGCGATGCAAAACAGCTAGCTGAAGCCGCGAGTGGATTGAAACTTTCAAGGGTTGTTTATGCTTGCCCTTTGGTCAATGCATACCACGTGGTTTATGCATACGTGCTGTGGTTCAACTTACATAAGTCCAGTCTCGTTATTTAACAGCCACACCTCATATATGTGGAGCACAGGTGTAGTTTAGGTGAAGCAGTGCAGCACAGGTGTAGTTTAGGTGCAGCAGTGTGGCACAGGTGTAGTTTAGGTGCAGCGGTGTGGCACAGGTGTAGTTTAGGTGCAGCAGTGTGGCACAGGTGTAGTTTAGGTGCAGCAGTGCAAGTCTCACCTCTGGTTCCTGTCCTCCATTTGCAGGGTGTAGGCCATGTCATCGCTGGGGGGGATCTTGGTGCTGCTGACGTCGCCCCATTTGAGTTTCAGGCTCTGGGGTCCCGAGGCAGCACAGTCCAGGTGGGGGCGCGGGGGGCAGCGGCCGGGTCCGAGCCTGGAGCGTCTGGCTGAACGGGCCTGCTCCGATCTCATTGACGGCCTGGATACGGAGGCTGGAAGACATGTCAGACAGGAAACACTTCACTCACACTGGGCCAAGGAGAGAGAGGCGTCTTTGATAAAAGCCTTATTTTGAATGAGAAGGTGGTGATCCAGTGTGTTACATTTCCAACTAGTTCCACTAACTCCCACGGCACCACTCTCTGCTGTCCTGTCCTGTCTATTTCTTTGAGTAGAATCAGGAGGTGAGTGTAAGCGGGGGGGGTGTGTGTTGTGGAACCTGGCCCAGGGACAGGAAGCAGGGTGTTCAGCTGGTGCTCCTCTCTGATGATACCCCCCAGTTTGAGCACTGAATTTTGGGTGTGCACCTCTCTCTGATGGAAAGACCGGATCCCCTTTATATTCTATTCCAGTCACAGCACAGCCAGAGGCTTACAGACAGTAAGAATTACCCCAGCCATACTAACGCCTGACACTGGGCAATTCTGGACGACAAAAAGACCCGGCGCCACAAGTTCCATATGCACACAACTGCAATATGAGTGGGTTTTATTAGGCTGGCCAGACCCCTCTCTCATTTGAATTCTTTATTCAGGTACAAATTTATCAAACCAAACACAAAAGGGCATACATTTCTATGATGCAGATGGTAAATCAGTAAGTACTTTACATAACACACACACAAACAAACAATCAAACAAACATGTACACATGTGCACACACACACACACACACACACACACACACACACACACACACACACACACACACACAAAGAAAAGGACAATAGTAAACACCTGTGTCCCTCAAAATCAAAAACACATCCTTCCATCTGGCTCTATCCGCTCAGGCTGTAATGAGGTGCAGGCCTCGTCCATGTAATTGCCTTTAATTAGCCGCTGTGTTTCTGGACAACATGTCCTTCTGGTTCT
This sequence comes from Albula goreensis, assembly GCA_022829145.1. Classification (NCBI taxonomy): domain Eukaryota; kingdom Metazoa; phylum Chordata; class Actinopteri; order Albuliformes; family Albulidae; genus Albula; species Albula goreensis. Next base: position 2,629,747 of record CM040753.1, on the reverse strand, counting down.
GTTTTGTTTTTGGTGGTCACAGTCATGTGACTTCCAGGTAAGCATGTCTTTTTTTTTTTTTTTTTTTTTTACACACCTGTTGGCTATTAAACAGTCTGATGCACCTGACCTAGAAATACAATAACCTGGATCAAGCCAACCATTCATAAATACCCTGTTTACTCAGCCAGAGAGAAAGAGAGACAGACTGTGTAGTAGTGGTAGTGGCAGCTGTAACAGTAGTGGTGGTCATCATAACAGCCGGCTGAAACCGGCTGCAGTAGCTGCAGAGCAGGGCTGATGGTAATGAGCTTCATGCTGATTGGCTGCAGCTGCCACCTTCTCCCCATCGATTGGCTGTATTGACTGAGACAGTGGCAGGGGAACCGCACTGGGCCAATCTCATGCAGAGTTTGCAGTGATCAACCAACAGCCTCCCGTGCCATCAATGATAATTTATTAATATGGTTCAATCAATATACACTGGATTCAGCTCTATCAGCGGCGGAGCTAAATAAGCAAGACTTTCATTTCATTGACCTCGTCCAATTCAAAGGCAAAAACCCCCAAACAATGAATGTATTTAAAAAATCGTGAACTAAAACAATACGGTATAATCCAGTTTTTTTTCCAGACAGCCAATCAGATGGATGACGAATGGGGTGCAGAGGCAGAATCGTCCTTTGAGTTGTGAAATCAGGAAATGAGACCCGACTGTCCGTACTTCACTTTACGAACAGCCAGAGCAATCTCTCAGATGTAGGAAATCATGAATCGAAAACATTTTAACTGCTTATCGATCCTTTGTTGGCTGCCTTTGTCAGCTGTGCGCCTGAGCAGACAGGTATTCTTAATGTAAAAATAAGTACTCCTGTGCAGTTTTTTAAATGATAAAACTTGTGCAGGGGTTTGGGGGGCTCGTTGATTGCAGGTCGATCATTCGGCCTTTGGCAAATGTTGTCAGCCCGATGAAAGTGGCGTTTCGCAGGACAGCGCCGGCAGTCCATTCGGTGCACTCAGCGCTGGTTCTCTAGCTTTCTGTCCCTTCACTGCAGCCTGGAGGGGGCTTCACTGCCATTTGCCCCAGTGTGAAACAGGTGCTTTCAGAGGGGCCCCCTTCCAGAAGCTTACCCACAATGCCCTGCAGGGCTTCTCCCCAGCCTGGTTCAACCGACAGTTATATGGATCACTGTGTATCAGTCTTCTGGGGCCAGTTATTTTAAATTTTTAAATTCCTTCCCAGAGAGAAAAGCCTGAAAAAAGGATTCTACAGATCTGTAAATCGTTTCTTTTTTTGGGGGTGTAGTGCGGTTTATGAGCACATGGGGCAGGAGAGAACTTACAAAAAACAAAAATGGACTCAACACCGGCAATGCACATTTTACAAGGGTCCAGCCAATGTGACAGAACAGATTCCTCTTTAAGGAGGAGAAAAGACGTGAGAGACACATAGTTTGTCATGAATGCTAAATCATGCAGTTACAGAGCTACTCACTCGCAAGAGGATTGGATGGGATGGGTTTGATTTATATGGATATATTCTATTTTTCGTTATTTAATTTTTTTTTCTTCTTTCCCTGTGGTTTAGTGGCTGCACTTGGTGTTACCAGAAAATGAAATCTTTAAAAGACATGATTAACGAATAAAAATGCAGTAGTCTGCCTGTAGCGGCTCTCTTTCCGTTGTTCTGCATGAGGGAAACCCCATAAGGCGACAGCAGTAGCCTTGGAAACGCACTTGAGATTGACCACATTAGTGAGCACTGGTGTTTTTTTTTCCTACATTGTTTACCTGTTATTGCTCGGGCTAAGGGAGACAGCACCCGACGAGCAGACAAGGTAGCATCCATTAGCTTTCACCAATCAACTCCTCCACCCACCCCCCCAAACACACACACATTACCCAGCATGCATTGGGAGGTTGCTACAGCCTTTAGCGTGGTCCCTTAGTGCTTGCCAGGCCCGCAGAGTCCATTAGCCTTGGAAAATGACAGTATTTTGTTTCCATTTTATGTCACTGATCCTGCGGTTTTTTTCCGCTGCTTGGGAAAATTAGCCTCGCTGAGGAGTGAACCCAGGGTAGGGCGGAATACCACATCTGGGTGGTTCTGTGTAAACCTGTACTGATTGGATAAACAGCACGACATATGAAAATTGCATAATTATTTACACATTTACCGTTAAGAGCCGTTTATGCTTGGGGTCTGGCTCGGCTAGTCGGTTTGCTCCGGGGTTTTTAATTCTCCTCTAAAGAGGTTTTCAAGCTTCAACAGGCGAATAGTAATCGCTCCTCATGTCCTCCTCAGACAGCAGCTGCAGAGCTCAGTGAGCTGGGGTAGGACAGCACATTTACCCTCCAGTGTTGGAGGTTCACAGGACAGCACATTTACCCTCCAGTGTTAGAGGGCCAGAGGACAGCACATTTACCCTCCAGTGTTAGAGGGCCACAGGACAGCACATTTACCCTCCAGTGTTAGAGATTCACAGGACAGCACATTTACCCTCCAGTGTTGGAGGTTCACAGGACAGCACATTTACCCTCCAGTGTTGGAGGTTCACAGGACAGCACATTTACCCTCCAGTGTTAGAGCACCACAGGACAGCACATTTACCCTCCAGTGTTAGAGGGCCACAGGACAGCACATTTACCCTCCAGTGTTAGAGGTCCACAGGACAGCACATTTACCCTCCATCGTTACAGGGGCCAGAGGACAGCACATTTACCCTCCAGTGTTAGAGGTCCACAGGACAGCACATTTACCCTCCAGTGTTAGAGTACCACAGGACAGCACATTTACCCTCCAGTGTTGGAGGTTCACAGGACAGCACATTTACCCTCCAGTGTTAGAGGGCCACAGGACAGCACATTTACCCTCCAGTGTTAGAGGTCCACAGGACAGCACATTTACCCTCCAGTGTTGGAGGTTCACAGGACAGCACATTTACCCTCCAGTGTTAGAGGGCCACAGGACAGCACATTTACCCTCCAGTGTTAGAGGTCCACAGGACAGCACATTTACCCTCCAGTGTTAGAGGTTCACAGGACAGCACATTTACCCTCCAGTGTTAGAGGTTCACAGGACAGCACATTTACCCTCCAGTGTTAGAGGTTCACAGGACAGCACATTTACCCTCCAGTGTTAGAGGGCCACAGGACAGCACATTTACCCTCCAGTGTTGGAGGTCCACAGGACAGCACATTTACCCTCCAGTGTTAGAGATTCACAGGACAGCACATACTCAGGAAGTACAATCCTTGTGAAGTTTTGGGTTTTTAAATGACCCTGTTTTGAGGTTTTAAATGTTGTGATTTCTTATAAATTACAACCGTAAGGTGTCATTAACTGGTCATTGGTACATGTGTGTGTGTGTGTGTGTGTGTGTGTGTGTGTGTGTGTGTGTGTGTGTGTGTGTGTGTGTGTGTGTGTGTGTGTGTGTGTGTGTGTGTGTGTGTGTGTGCATGTGTGTGTGTGTGCGTGTGTAGTGTGTGTGTGTGTGTGTGTGTGTGCACGTGTGTGTGTGTGTGTGTAGTGTGTGTGTGCGTGTGTGTGTGTGCGTGTGTGTGTGTAGTGCGTGTGTGTGTGTGTGTGTGCCTGTGTGTATGTAGCATGTGAAAATAATTGTACGTGTATGTGTGTATGAGTGTGTGTGTGTGTGTGTGTGTGTGTGTGTGTCTGTGTTTGCATGTGTGGGTGCCTGTGTGTGTGTGTGTGTGTGTGTGTGTGTGTGTGTGCCTGTGTGTATGGGGTTATAGAGGTTACAGGAAATGCTCTGACTTGCACACATTGACAGAAATTGGCCTTTTCAGAATAAAAATACATTTTGAAAAGTCCCCTGCGCTGCTGTGTAAGCATAATGGCAAAGCTGAAACGCAGTCATTTCCCTTTTCAGTGCAGTAGTACTCCATCCGCTGTCACATTACTGGTGAATGGAAAGAGATGCTCTCCGGACTGCACAGAGGCCTAAAATTAGGAGCGAAATAATAACAGTGCTGGCTCCACGCTGCAGGCAGGCTGTGAGAGTTCTGCTCCTGCAGCGGGCCGAATCACCGGCGTCTGGTCTTGAGCGGAACCGCCACCCTCATTATTTTTCCCCGTTTCTGCAAACAGCCCTGTGAAGGAGGTGTTGCGGCCAGACATGCAGCCTCTCTCATCACCGCACCGACGCGGACATCAGCGATAACGACCCTCTCAAGCCCCCGGGGCCTGAGAACAGCAGGCGGAGGAGACGCGACATTACTGTACCAACTCAACACCCTGATCGCTGGGAGCGTGTGACCAGCGAGGGGCTGGTGGAGCTATAACAAGGGTATGCCAGAGCTGGTCAGAACCGAGTGCTCAGCTCACAAAACGGAAATGGGGTACGCCAATTAAAATTACTCACGACCCGCTCCCAGGAGCCGAGGCGGCCTGATTTCTTGACCCTCTGGTGGTTAGCGCTTAGCTCTTTGCGGCCCTTAAAATTCTTTTAGTTCAGTTCAATCTTTTTTGCACAGCGTCTTTTACAACAAGCTATCACAAAGCAGTTTTACATTTGATCCCAGGACTGAGAAGCTCCTCAGACAAACCCAAAGCAAGGGCCAAAATTCAGCAGTACACAAACAAATATGATGTACGAAGTGTTTGAATTATTAAATGTGTCAGGCTGACCGTTCGGAAGGCCTCTGTACCTGTACTCGCTGTCTGGCTGCAGATCCTCGATCACATGACAGGTGAGGCGGCCGACGGTGAACAGCTCGTCGCCCATGGCGATGACGAAGGACATGACCTCCGACCCGTTGTCGCAGGGCTCCTCCCATTTCAGCGCGAGGCACGTTGAGGGCGACAGAATCCGGGAGTCCGTGGGGTCGTGATCCAGGACGCAGAGACCCGGGACAGGGCCGGGAGCGGTGGGCGGAGTCCGACAGCTCACCAGCTCGCTGTGGGGCCCTGCTCCCGCCTGATTGGCTGCCTTAGGGGGGAAGAAACCGAGACAGAGGAACACGGTCAGGGACGAACCTACCACCAACCACTGTCCCAGGCTTCCCCTGGAGTAGAGGGAACTCTACAATACACTTACACTCAGCTGAACCCACTTACGCCGGGACACAATAAAACTTACTATTAAGGGCACATACAATTCAATCAAAACTGACTTTACACAAAAACAGCTGTCTTTGAGGATCTTCTGCTTTATTGGACACAAGCAGACACACCCTTTTGAACATGGTCTGTTCATTCTAAGACACAGTACAATGTGCCCTCACAAAGAAGAATGTCTGTTTTGACTGAGCCACAGACTGCCCTTACAGAGATGAAGACTGGGACACAATCTAATGCTCTTAGTCACTAAGAGACTATTCAACATAAGAACACAACAACTAAAAGTATATTTTCATTTCTATGTACTTGCAGACAACCAAACTTGTCCTTCCAATGGAATTCTTTCTGATTCAAAATAGAATAGCACACGTCCTTCAAGAGAATAAAGTCTGTTTTGAAATAAGATTGAAATAGCATAACCCCTTACAGGGGCTAATTGTGCTTCATTGAATCAATAATTTAATTCTGAACTTAAAACTCAGTCCACTGAGACATGGGTGAAATCAGTTTTTTAGTATGTCTCCATGGTAACCTTGTCTAGGTCTGCCACCCTACAGACCAAACCGAGTGGCACACGCTGGTGCCATAGCGACCGGCCAGATCTGGGCGCTCTGGCTGGCAGAGCTGCCGGCCCGAGCCTCGTTTGGATGATAAAAATCCGCAGGCTTCACTTACCGCCTCACTTCAGCTCTAAACGCGCTGCCCACATCGATCGCTGCCAATTACCCGAGCGGCCCAGACCATCAGAAAGGTCGTAGCATTTCCAGCCCTGCACCTTTTACACTGCAATCACGGCCTTATGAAGGCATGAGGGTGCCAGCGGTGAGTTTTCATTAGGGTCAGGTGCACCAGGCTCACAGATCGCTCACACGGAGGAGCCAGACAGCTATGAGCCCTGAGCCCCAGCTCCACGATGACCAACGAGGGCCGAAGGCCACCATAGGGGCGGCAGGGGAAAAACAGGGTTTAAACCAGGTTATCTCATCAGTCTCACTGAGGTGAAGTTAGTAGGTAACAGTGGGGAAGCCGTAGCTGCAGGGAGGTTCCTTCTCTCCTCCAACGCTCGTCTCCGAACCCGCGGTGCTATTGGGGCAAGTGACATCAGCTTCCTGCTCAGGACTCCGCCTCTGCCTTTGTCATACTCATCATTACACAGCACCAAACTCCAGGACTGAGCTGAGGTTATGCTGACTTAGTGTTCCTCTGACTGCACATATGTTTATTTATATGTTTATATATATTGTGTGTAATGCACCCAGACATCAGCACACTGGCTCTTAAATGTTACTACCTGCTCTCTGCCCGTACTGTTATGTATTTCACCAAAACAACCAGACCGGGCTCTGTTCTGGAACAGTGTTAAGTGGATCATTATGCTGAAGCGGGAACAGCTTGTGAACCAGTCTAAAGGTCAGTGTCTCCGCTGCTGTCATCTTTCCTCCAGACGCCGTATGGACACGATCACTTAGGAGCCTCCTACGAGCGCAGTCCAGGTTCTAAAAACACTCTTTTGAAAAAGGGGGCTACAGGTGAAATGTTTTCAGCACAGAGAAACCTCTGCGGGAGGAAGAGACTTCTAAACATGTTGAATAAAAGAAGAAAGAGCAGGGCATAAGGCCAGAGACCGCAGAGCAAAGAGAGAAACTCAACCTGCAGTTTTTTTTTTTTTTTTGTAAAGCTTCCCATTGTGTGCAGGAGGAAAGCAGAGTCTCAAAGGCAGCAAATAAAAGGAGAAAGCGGACAGGCAGAGCCTTTTCTCTGCACTGCGCTGCCGCACTGCACAGCTCATGGGTTTCAGAGGCGAGCTGATGGAAGCTTTGCTCTGAATTTCGAAGAAAAGCTGCAGAGATACTGTAGGTGAAACCAGGCTACAGGTAACATAAGGACACAGACTCATGGGGATGGCGACCCCTGGTCCTACACAGCTACAGGGCGCTGCGATTCGTTCTTACCCTTAAAATCAGCAATCAATTCATGCCCAAGAAATCATGTGGAGTTAGTTAACTTTGTTTTCAACTGTGTAATAAACATTAGAACACCCTATACCTCCCCAGGACCATGATTGGTCAAACACCACGACAAAATCTACCAATCAGCACCTTTCTGCCAAGGTGGCAACCTTCTAATGAACTCTGTGTGTAGGTGTGTGATTGCTTGTCTGTATGCATTTGTTTGTGTGCGAGTATGTGTGTGTCTGTGTTGTCATGGAATATATTCAAGATTGAAGATTCAATATATGGAATGTGTGTGCAGGTACATCTTCCATTGTGTGTGTTTGCGTCACTCTGTGTGGATCGGTTTGTGCCCAGTAAAGCATGTTTATGCATGTGTGTTTATTCGTTTGATTGTGCTTTTGTTTGTGACATGAATGCGTGTGCGTATGTGTGTGTGTGAGTGTGTGTGAGCATGCACATGTGTGTCTATGTATGTGCGTATGCTTGTGCATGTGTGTGAGTGTGTGTGTGTGTCTGTGTGGGTGCGTGTGTATGTGTGTGTGTGTGTGTGTGTGTGTGTTTTCTGAGATCAAAAAACAGCATCCCTCCATCTACCCTGTATGTTCCCTGACCTTTCGGCCGACAGAACAGTTATGCAAATGTTCCCTCCGGGTAATGAACGAACGAGACACAGACAGGAGGAAGAGGACGTGTGGAGTCTGTGTGTCGCTCCACACAAGAGCAGCCCACTCCCAGGCAAAAGCGTGGACCCACAGCGCAGTCCAATCAGCCGCAGAAAACAGGACCGCTCGGCCAATCAGAAAAAAGTCACCAAAAAATGCGTTACCCATCTCTCAGCCCGGGCTAAGGAAATAATGTAACGCTCCGGTGGTCTCAAGATGGAAGATGTTAGCTGAGGTGACTGTGATGAGGCTTGGAATCTGTGCCCTTTTTATTTATTAAAATATTAGCTTTTCAGACCTAGGACTGAGGAACTGGTTTGAGCAAAGTGATGACTAGAGGTTTTCTAAATGAGATCAGGACAGGAGTTTCCAAGGGGTCCTTAGCAAGCTGGAAAACCTTTTTTTCACCTTTTAAGAACGTATCCTTAAAGGACAGAAAAATCAGCAGTATAAGGGACTATGTGAGGTCACTCTGTACAATGTAAGGAGCCAATGAATAAGAGGCAGGTAAAGGAATCAACCGCCCTTTACAGGAAGTATGAAGCAGCAAGAATGGTTGAAATTTCAGCTGTGAGAAGACCTGACCTGCACTCTGCAGCAGCACAGCATGGTCACCTGCACTGTGCAGCAGGACAGCATGGTCACCTGCAATCTAAAGCCGCACTGTAGCTGTAATACCCTTTTACCTGTACCCCACAGCGGTACAGTGTCTGTTAAAATTACATTACATTACATTAAAGGCATTTGTTACACGCTCTTTGCAGAGCAACTTACAAAGCAAAGTGCAAAAGAATGGTACAAAAAGTTCAAAGATAACACTATACTATAAAGATAACACTTATCTAAACTGCAAAATAACAAATTCAGACAATAACTTGTAGTTGTGGATTCTGAGAGTAACTTTATTACTTAGAATTTTCACCACTAAGCACTACATATCTTATCTTAAGAAGATATCAATGAAACTTTACTAATTCCATTCATAGATAATTTTACTTATTTTAAGATATTTCTTCCAAATCATTTTTATGACTTTTAAGTTGCTTTTTTCAAGAGTGCAATAATGTAGCAGTGCTAAGTTTTTACCCATAGTTTACAGCAGTACGTTGTGGTTTGCTGTAGTCTGCAGTAGCATAGGGGTAATATGTTTATACCTGTAGTCTGCAGCAGTAGTATGTCGCCGGCACCAGGTCCGATATCTCGTACTGGGTTTCGGTACCACAGTAGACGGGCTCCAGAGAGTCCTCATCCCGGCTCCATTCCAGACGGTACTCTGATATGTCCGTCCCGGATGTTTCTGGGCTCTGGGGTGGACAGGAGGGTGGGCGTCAACCATAACCATAACCATAACTATAAACACAACAGCTTTCCAGGATGTTAACTCTCCCTCCAATTAGTTAAGATGTCTTCCCTTACATAGTAACTGAACCCAGGGCATAATGAACTCTATGAAATCCTGGATAGCAGGTGTGAAACAGAACAGCCATGAGTTTGAACTCATACTGGGACTCCACTCTTGTGCCTTTGAGCACAGCAGCCCTCTACAACAGCTCCCCCTACAGGTCAGCTACTGAGCATGAGTGGAACGGTGCCACGGCGTGGGCATGCATGGTTTGTACATGGATCCCCATTCAACACAAACATAAATTGAGTAGAATCTCACACAAACCTTAAGGGTTACAGAGAGACCTGACGACAAGCATGATATGAACCCAGAAGTGGCACTTTTTTATTGTGGAGGATATGCTACAAACATTTCACATTTCTCACATTTATATAATCACTAATGTTATAAAATGGCAAACATGACATGACATGTCATTGGTAAGAAAAACAAAAATGTAGTGCCAAAATAAAATACACCTGTGTATGTGCGTGTGTGTATACATAAATGGTGAAATGCATGCAGACAATTCATCAAACGCAGATCTACATTTTCATAACCTCAACAATCTGATATTAGAGGAGGACGGGGAGGGGACAGACACAGACAGACACAGCTGAGCGCCGGGGCATGGCGCTAAATTAGACAGTGACTGATACGGGCCTGCTCTCTGAGCTCTCTCCTGTGGAAAAGTACTGTGAAGGATTAGAGCTCTGAGACAGAGGGACAAAGACTAACACAAAACCGCCAAACACCTAACAACAGGGTCATGGCTAATTCTGTTAGGGGTCCTTAGATAGCCGGGAGAGGGGCGGGGTGCCCTCAGGGCTCGCTGTCGGGAACCCCAGCCATCTGTGAGAAGGTTCATACCAGGACAAACATTGCTTTACCCAGGATGCCCTGGTGCAGTGTAGTTCAGAATAGATAAATACACCATTACCCACAATGCCCCATGTGAGTGCAGTTCAGATTTGGATAAATACACCGTTACCCACCATGCCCCAGTGCAGTGCAGTTAAGGTTGTGATCAATACTCCATTACCCACAATGCCCCAGTTCAGCACAGTTCACACTGGGATAAATACTAGTTTACCCAATGTTCCAGTGCAATTCAAATTATATGAAAGAACTCTCTGTTTCTCAGGAAGCCAGAGTGAAATGCAGCTCAGACTAGTAATAATTCATGATTATTACATATTACGTAATATATTACCTATGATGTCCCACAGTGGTCCAGAATTGAAATTCCAAAACCGACATAAATAAACACACACATGACACATACCTCCCAGCTCACCAGGACAGAGGAATCAGATGTCAAGTTGAGGACCGGCGCCCCACACTGTCCGGGAGGTCCAGCTGCTGTTGTCACCTCTGTAGCCTCCGAAAACGGTCCAAACTGTGGGAATGAACCAGTCTTAGATATGTAATAATGAAATATGTTACCCTTCTGTGAACCTCCTTGTCAGAATCTGACAAATCTAAGCTGCCATATTCCTGGTGTGGAGAGGAGAGGACAGGAAAGGAAAGGAAGTAGTCAGCTACAATAACACCGTAGAGAACATTGGCGAGGGCACCTCAAACTAGAGGACAGGTGAAAAAATCCATCTGAAAAACTCACTGTGAAGCCTGTCAACAGCAAGTAAAACATTAACTGATAAGCTACAGAAAACAAGAGGCTTATTCAACTCCCAAAAAATGTTGAAATGTTGAAATTCAAAAACGCAGGACTGATTGCGACACCACTGAAGCACAGACAAAACAATAATAACCCAGGGAAGGAGACTTGCATAGCTGCGCTGAAATGAACCTGCACCGGCCCCCCACGGTATTTCTGCAATGTCAGAGCTCTGAAATGATTCAGGGCAGATTACTTCATAACCTGGCCCTGCAGTGATGCAGCTCCCATTCACCAACCCAGCGGCCTCCAGTACTTTATGAATCTCTTTGAGACACCCTGAGCAACAGGGTCAGCTAAATGGGCATGATTTTGTTCAGAGGGACTGCATTTGTTTTCTTTTTTCTTTTACAGAAATTCTGGCCCTTTTTCAAAAAGGACAATTCAAATTAAATTGATTATTGCCAGGGCTTTTTCATGTTTCACAGGCACATACAAGGAACAGTGGACATTTGTGATGCAGGACATAATACAATATGAAGTGGGCTGAAGTTTTAACTCGATGTTATGTTAGCACAGCCAAACATTTTAATTAAGACTTCAAGATTTCAAGACTGTTTTAACATCAATAAAATTTCTTTAATGGCATATAAGATTCAATCAACTGTTAACTGAGAGCATGTGGTATGGATGTAACGCCTGTTTTGATTGAATTGCATCTACTCTTAAAGAGACGAAGTGGGTTTGTCTGGATCTAGCCCAAAGTAAGTTTGATTGAATTTAAGTTTATAATAAACATGAACCCTAAATTTTATTTATTTATTTTTTTTGTTTTTAAGTGTACTCACCCCAGCGTCGTTTGCGCAGCGCAGACGGAAGCTGTAGGTGGCGCCAGGGAGCAGACTGGCCACAGTGCACTCCAGGGCGGGGCCACGGTATACCTCCACAGCCTCTACATCTGCATCTGCCCCGCCCATCTCCAGACTGTACTCCTTCACCTCACACACCTCTGCCTCCACAGAGGGGCAGTCTGGGAAGGGTGAGGGGCATGCATTATGACATCACAATGACGCATTACGCCCAATGTCCAATCACAGAATATTACATTACCATACCTCTTACACTACACCAGCACAGTGGAGACAAGCTCTTAGATAAATCTCATGTAGGACTAGTAAGGACTGGTAAACGGGCAATTCACAGACTTCAGTCAGATATCAGTGTCATTTTAACCAAGAGGACGATGCAACAGTTTGCAGAGGTCTGCGTGAGGGTTGGTGATAAAAATATGCATTCAACCTGCACTGTGCATCAGGACTCGCACGTTTACACTAAAAACATATGAGCACACAGACAAAGGGGGAAGGAGGAGTTAAAGCAGAGAGGGGAGGAGGAGTTAAAGCAGAGAGGGGAGGAGGGCTTAAAGCAGAGAGTGGAGGAGGAGTTAAAGCAGAGAGGGGAGGAGGAGTTAAAGCAGAGAGGGAAGGAGGAGTTAAAGCAGAGAGGGAAGGAGGAGTTAAAGCAGAGAGGGAAGGGGGAGTTAAAGCAGAGAGGGAAGGGGGAGTTAAAGCAGAGAGGGAAGGGGGAGTTAAAGCAGAGAGTGGAGGAGGAGTTAAAGCAGAGAGGGAAGGAGGAGTTAAAGGTTGAAAGAGGGGTCTGACTCACCCCACTCTAATTGCACCTCCTTGTGTTTGGCTTTACCCACAATCCTCGGCGGCTGGCAGGGGCCCGGGGGCACGCTGAGGGTACGAACTGGGCCGATCTCTGAACACTGCAGATGCAAATGTGCCTTCATCTCAGTTACGCACTGTGCAACTAATTGCCTGTAAATGTCTAAATGCATTGAATGAATCTATTCAAGTCTTCTTTATTCAGAGCCATATTTGAAGGCACTGATGTTGTCATCAATGTATGTTTTCATGGAAACACATAAACATGATATAATATTACCCGCTATATAATACATATATCTACATAACGATGATATAATGTGATCTTGCTCTGAAATTGTTGACATTGGTATCGGACCAAAACCCTACGGCAGTCAGGCATCCTCATAGTGGTGAAGCCAATATGGGTCTTCCCCCTTTCCCATCATGCACTGTCCCCTTACCTGACTGTGACCACCTGTGCTGATGCAGCAGATTCTCAGTCTGTATGATGTTCCAGGTTTCAGGTGATCACACACATGGTCTGTGGCAGGACCACTGTACGCCACGTCCCACGGACTCACTGCAGAGGAGAACACACTTAAGTTACAGCTGCTCTAAAAATTAAAAAACAAAAACAACACATTACAAAGGTGCTTAGAAAATCGAGACTCGCTTGGGAGGGAAATATTCTTAAATTATGAATATTTTAAATAAAAACTGAAACTGCACAGCAAGAGTGCAAACAACATCATGACTCACTGTGAAGGAAAATACCCTTATAATTATTCTATTACAAAGACAGGACAGCAATTTTATTGTGGATAAAAACCAAGATAATGTGAAGCTTCCTGCCAAACATCACAACAAATGCAAAGCAAAGTGTGGCGTGTTACCGTCACTGCTTCCTTCTGAAACTTCCAGGAGGTATGTCAGATTCTCTGAGCCGCCGTTGTCTTGTGGCGGGTCTAAAAACACAGTGAACGGGGTACCGTTAAAACCAGAGATGAGACAAAGAGAGGCTTCACATCCTCTCAGCTGTAATGTGTGAGTGTGAGTGTGAGAGAGTGTGTGAGTGAGTGTGTGAGTGAGTGTGTGAGTGAGTGAGTGAGTGAGTGAGTGAGTGAGTGAGTGAGTGAGTGAGTGAGTGAGTGTGTGTGTGTGTGTGTGTGTGTGTGTGTGTGTGTGTGCACGTGCGTATGCATTTTGTGCATTTTCCACATAGAAGACCAGGCTTTCCAGAATTGCCATTTCTTGGAAAACGCACTCAGGTGTAACTCAGAGTCTGCGTTCGACCCTGAGACTACGTGGAACATTCTGTATCATTTCTGTAGTTACTGCTGCCTGTGACTGTCATCAAGTACTTTATCTTTAAAGCGGCTGTAGCTGAAAGATAAATGGAATCAGAGAAAAGCTGCTGTGCTATATGCGCTATGTGCTACAAACAAAAGCACTCTTGCCGTCTTCTTGTAATTAGGAAAAACGTGCATTTCTAAGAAACCCATTAGCCGGCTGTTTATGTCACCGTGCTGGAAACACCAGGATTCACTGCAGGAAAGACATTTAAAAGGTGCAGCATTTTGAATCAACATGGTTTGTGCTACCATGAGGTATCAGTGAGTCCAAGATTTGCACCAATGAACAGATTTTCTGTGGAAATTTTTGATTGGTTACATTTTTACATACTATCCATTGACACAGCTGTATACTGTGTTTACTAAAGCAATTCAGGTGAAATACCTTATACAAGGGTATAAAACCTCTATTACACTGTAACCTCTGAGCTACAAGCCCAGCTCCCTAACCATTACACTACACTGTAACCTCTGAGCTACAAGCCCAGCTCCCTAACCATTATACTACACTGTAACCTCTGAGCTACAAGCCCAGCTCCCTAACCATTACACTACACTGTAACCTCTGAGCTACAAGCCCAGCTCCCTAACCATTATACTACACTGTAACCTCTGAGCTACAAGCCCAGCTCCCTAACCATTATACTACACTGTAACCTCTGAGCTACAAGCCCAGCTCCCTAACCATTATACTGCACTGTAACCTCTGATATACAAACCCCGCTCCCTAACCATTATACTACACTGTAACCTCTGAGCTACAAGCCCAGCTCCCTAACCATTATACTGCACTGTAACCTCTGATATACAAACCCCGCTCCCTAACCATTACACTACACTGTAACCTCTGAGCTACAAGCCCAGCTCCCTAACCATTACACTACACTGTAACCTCTGAGCTACAAGCCCAGCTCCCTAACCATAATACTACACTGTAACCTCTGAGCTACAAGCCCAGCTCCCTAACCATTACACTACACTGCTGCTGAAAAATTGTCATTGATGATGTTGCGTTTCAGTGAAGGAGGAGCAGTACAGCCATACATACCCCACGTGACACCGAAGCTGTGGGGCGTGGCCTCGCCCTTCAGGCGGAGGTTGGTGGGCGTGCCTGGTTTGTCCGGACTCGTGTTGCACACCAGAACCGCACTAGGGCCACTCCGACCCTCCGCACTGGAGGCCACCAGCTGTGAAACAGAGACAGGGACAAGGGTGAACACCAGCCAATTAGCTGCCAGAGACAGGGACACAGGTGAACGCCAGCCAATCAGCTGCCAGAGACAGGGACACGGGTGAACGCCAGCCAATCAGCTGCCAGATACAGGGACATGGGTGAACGCCAGAGACAGGGACAGGGACTCTAGCCAATCAGATTCCAGATATAGGGAAAAAAATACCAGCCAATGAGCTTCCAAAGATACAGATACGCCAGAGACAGGGACAGGGACTCTAGCCAATCAGATTCCAGATATAGGGAAAAAAATACCAGCCAATGAGCTTCCAAAGATACAGATGAGATTAAATACTAGCCAATAAGATGCCAGAAACAGAGACAAGAGTTAATCCCAGCCAAGGGCCAGATGCTTGTGGATTTTCCCTTTGTCTGATAAAGATGTTTTGCTAAATTTATCTTGATACATTTGTGAATGGTGATTTTTGTCATTAACAATTTCTTTGGCTGGTTAAGGGAAAAATTAATTTTGGACCCTGGGGGGTGGGTGGACAGAGAGAGGGAGAGGGAGGAAGGGAGAGGGAGAATAATAGAAAGAAAGAGAGAGAGAGAGAGAGAGAGAAAGAGAGAGAGAGAGAACGTTGATGTGAGAGTGGGGAGAAATGGGTTAAAACGGGAGCTTTACCGGTCCCAATTAAGACCTATTAGCAGGCCAATTAAAGCTGCGCTGTAGAGAGCAGTGAGCACTCGGTTTCAGGCTAATGAAAACCTCGTAAAGTTTTTGAGTGAAGTTTTGTGTGATGACATGGAGAGGGAAAACGGCGCCCCATCGCAGTGTTCGTCAGCCGGGGTCAGCGTGACACAGAACGGCCGAGGCTTAGCGATGGCAACCACCGCTCTCAGCCTGGTGCATTAGGGTGCACCTAATGCACTTAATTACCCATAAGCACCTGGGGCAGCGTGGGCATGTCACTTTATTAGAGAGGACCTAACCCAGGACCAGGGAGAGCAAGTAAGAGCAAAAGAGAGAGCGAAAGAGGGAGACTGAAAGAGAAAAAAAGATGGCAAATGTGAAAGAGAGAGTGAAAGAGAGAAACAGATTTAAAGTGGAGAAAGTTTTACTTTGTGTATTCTGTTAAGCAGAGAGATTGCTGGGAAGATGAGTGAGGTGCACTTCTTTAGACTGCCAGTCGGCGGCGCCATCTCACCCTGAACTTGTACTGCGTGCTCCTCTTCAGCCCGCTCACAGTGTAGGTCAGCTTCTCTCCACAGTACCTGGGCTGAAAATCACCTCCCTGCATGGGGAAAAAAAAGTGATTGGTTGACAGGGACTGGACAGGTAACTGATTGGTTGGCAGGGACAGTGGCTCAAGAGGGGATTGGTTGGTAGGGGCAGAGGTGGATGACGTGATTGGCTGGCTGACAGAGAGAGGCAGATGGACTGATTTGTTGGCTGGGGCATTGTCTTGCAAGGTTGTTGGTTTTTTTACACAGACAGGAGAATGAGTTTATTGGCTTGCAAGGGGCAAAGTGATGGCTTGCAGGGTAAGAGGCTCATGAGGTGATTGGTTGATTGACAGGGACGGTGGGCGTGGCTCACATTGTGCTCCTCCTGGATCTCCAGGTTGTAGGTGATGACTTCGTCGGCCGTGCAGCCGTCGGGCCGGTTCCACTCCAGCGTGATCCAGGTGATGCCAGCTCGGACCAGTCGCGGGGCCACAGGCAGCTGAGACAGGTTCCCAGTGGTGTAGAACAGCACTTCTGAACTGAAACCACTGAGAGGGGAGAGACAGAGAGAGAGAGCAGGGATTGAGGAGAGAGACAGGGAACAGTGTGTGTGTGAAAAGAGAGAGTTTATTTGTCTGTGTGTGTGTGTCTGTGCATATGTGTGTGTATGTGTGTGTGTGTCTGTGCATATATGTGTGTGTGTGTATGTGTGTCTGTGCATATATGCGAGTGTGTGTGTGTGTCTGTGCATATATGCAAGTGTGTGTGTGTCTGTGCATATATGTGTGTGAGTGTGTGAGTGTGTGAGCATGTGTGTGTGTGTGTGAGCGTGTGAGTGTGTGTGTGTGAGCGTGAACGTGTGTGTGTGTGCGTGTGTGTGCATGTGTATATGTGCGCTCTAAGAACCGTGCCCGTGTAAAGGTTGACGTTGCTGCACTGAGGGGTGAGTGTGTGTGTGTGTGTGTGCGTGTGAGCATGTGCGCTCTAAGAACCGTGCACGTGTAAAGGTTGATGTTGCTGCACTGAGGGGTGAGTGTGTGTGTGTGTGCGTGTGAGCATGTGCGCTCTAAGAACCGTGCACGTGTAAAGGTTGATGTTGCTGCACTGAGGGGTGAACGTGTGTGTGTGCGTGTGTATGTGTGCACTCTAAGAACCGTGCACGTGTAAAGGTTGATGTTGCTGCACTGAGGGGTGAACGTGTGTGTGTGTGTGTGAGCATGTGTGTGTGTGTGTGTGCGTGTGTGTGTGCGCTCTAAGAACCGTGCACGTGTAAAGGTTGATGTTGCTGCACTGAGGGGTGAGTGTGTGTGTGCGTGTGTGTGTGTGCGCTCTAAGAACCGTGCACGTGTAAAGGTTGATGTTGCTGCACTGAGGGGTGAACGTGTGTGTGTGTGTGTGTGTGTGTGAGCGTGTGTATGTGTGCGCTCTAAGAACCGTGCACGTGTAAAGGTTGATGTTGCTGCACTGAGGGATGAGTGTGTGTGTGTGCGTGTGTATGTGTGCGCTCTAAGAACCGTGCACGTGTAAAGGTTGATGTTGCTGCACTGAGGGATGAGTGTGTGTGTGTGCGTGTGTATGTGTGTGCTCTAAGAACCGTGCACGTGTAAAGGTTGATGTTGCTGCACTGAGGGGTGAACGTGTGTGTGTGTGTGTGTGTGAGCATGTGTGTGTGTGTGTGTGCGTGTGTATGTGTGCGCTCTAAGAACCGTGCACGTGTAAAGGTTGATGTTGCTGCACTGAGGGGTGAACGTGTGTGTGTGTGTGTGTGTGTGTGTGCGCTCTAAGAACCGTGCACGTGTAAAGGTTGATGTTGCTGCACTGAGGGGTGAACGTGTGTGTGTGCGTGTGAGCATGTGTGTGTGTGTGTGTGCGTGTGTATGTGTGCGCTCTAAGAACCGTGCACGTGTAAAGGTTGATGTTGCTGCACTGAGGGGTGAGTGGGTTCACACTGTATCAAATTAAGTCAAAGCTGAGCCTGTTTTCCTTTTTTTCACTCCACAAACAGGCATTAGCAGAACCAAAGGCTGTCAGAGAGCAGTGGCACGGGTATCCTGTTTCCTGTACCCAGAGACAGCTCAACACTCCATCTCTGAGCTTCCATTTAAAAACAGGTGCTGGATCCGACACATCTACAAAATCTGCGTGCTCAATTTGAACATATGACCGGTACATAAGCACTTATATTTCATTATATACCAGTGCATAAGCAGTTATATTTCAGTTGTTTAGTTGATGTTTTTTATCCAAAACAACTTACAATTGACTACATTAACCAGCCAGTCCTCCCCAGGAGTTATGTGGGTTTATTGTAGTCTCCTGGTTAAGACGCTTGATTGAGACCCAGAGGGTTGGTGGTTCAAGCCCCAGTGTAGCCACAGTAAGATCAGAGCAGCTTTCGCCCGCCGTTCCTTACCTGGTTCCAATGTCGTTCCTTGCTGCCAGCCGAAATGAGTACCCAACAGCTGGGCACAGACGCGTCAGTTTACAGTGCCTTTGCGTCCCGAAAAAACACTCTCTGAAGCCGCTGTTCTTTTTACCCTAAAGAGAACAGAGAACCATGTAACACAGGGGGAAAAGTGTTAGGATGGGGCCAGCATCACCTCTTAAACATGTATATCAAGCAACATTTCAGGCCTAATTGTTTCTGCAGCCAAAGACTATCCCTGCATGGAAATTTCAAAGGATATCAATGTGTGTGTGTGTGTGTTTTTTTTTAAATGGATCCACGAGTTACCAACAATCCATCAAAAGAGTAAAACTGCAAATGGCACCATAAAGTTATAACTCTGTCACTGTGATTGCTCCTAAATACAGTTTACCACAATGTTGTACCCTTAGATACAGTGGTGCACTCCATACAGTCAGTGTGTGTGTGTGTGTGTGTGTGTGTGTGTGTGTGCTTGCATGTGTGTATGTGTGTGAGTGTGTATATATATATGTGTGTGCGTGTGTGTGTGCGTGTGTGAGTGAGTGAGTGTATGTGTGTGAGTGTGTATATATATGTGTGTGTGTGTGTGTGTGTGTGTGTGTGTGAGTGAGTGAGTGAGTGAGTGTATATATATATGTGATTGTGTGTGTGTGTGTGTGTGTGTGTGTGTGTGTGTGAGTGAGTGAGTGTATGTGTGTGAAGGTGTATATATATGTGTGTGTGTGAGTGTGTGTGTGTGTGTGAAGGTGTATATATATGTGTGTGTGTGTGTGTGTGTGTGTGTGTGTGTGTCTGCGATACATTACAGAGATAAGTAATTTGGGTGAGCTGTCACGGTAAGATGACAGTTTAAAAGGGGGTTGCAGTACCTCGTCCCACTCTAAAAGGTAGCTGGTGATTTTCGATCCATTATCCACGGGGGGCTGGAAATGAAGGTGAACAGAAGGGTGAGAGTGAAAAGGCAGTTAGCATCCCACTGGGTCTCGTTGCAGCATGCACCTGGGTACGCAGGTGACCCAGGCCGCTGGATCTACCGTGGGCAGCCCCAGTGAATGAGAGCCACAGGCCAGCTGAGGTCACCTCAGCGGGGTCATCGCTCAGTCTTCGCTCTTGTGCGCGTCTCATTCGCTTTGGGGAGCCGCTTGTGTTTAGCGAAAGGCCACATTGGGCAAGCTCCAATCACACACACAGAGCGCTAGCCTAAGTAAAATGTTTTGAAACGTTTCTTTCTTGCAGTCTTAGTTTGAAATGAAACAAACAAATGCATTCAAAAGCACACATTTTGCTTGTCCACTAAAATATGAGATGGTTATATTTGTA
The DNA here is from genome assembly GCA_022829145.1 of Albula goreensis. Taxonomy (NCBI): domain Eukaryota; kingdom Metazoa; phylum Chordata; class Actinopteri; order Albuliformes; family Albulidae; genus Albula; species Albula goreensis. The sequence goes on along the minus strand of CM040753.1, from coordinate 2,609,919 downwards.
GAGACATGTAAAGTCTGCTTTGATTCAACTGCATGTGTACTCAAACAGACCCCATGTGCTTTACTGAATGCGGGTCTTATCCTTTCTATGGGCAAATGCAGCTCAGTGAAAACAGAGAGCAGATGCAGGAGGCTCATGGAACTAGCTGTTTACTCAGTAACTTTACAAAGAGGAATGTCACATCAAATCTTCAGCACATTTGAGTATGTATGACTCCACATCAGGGAAACCAAAGAAAATTAATTATGACAAGAATCCTCTCACTTTCATCAACATGTCTGTATTCAGACTTTGATCAATGTGAAGTATGTAAGAAGTGCAGGGAGTGCAGCTGGAGCAGCCAGAGAAGGCCAGCAGCAGGTGAGCATGCGTTTAGCTGCGCAGCGCCGCAGTACCTTCCACTGCAGGGTGAGGGAGCTCTTGGTCCGATGGGAGAGCCGGGGGGGCAGGGGGCAGTCAGGGGGGTCACTGTGCGTGGTGAAGGTGCTGGCCTCAGAACACGATCCCCTAACGTCACTGCACAGGGCGGTCACCCTGAAATACACACACACACGCACACCACACACACTCAAATGTGAGGGCCTATTTCAATCTCTTTCACACTGATATAGACACACACATTCACACTTACAACAAGAAAGATGCAGCACCTAACAATTAAGGAGCAGACATTCAGCTCACCTGACATGATAGTCTGTTGCTGGTCTCAGGTCAGTCAGATTACACTCCAGTTCATCTCCACTGGAAAGAAACAGCCAGTCAGACAAACAGACAGTCAGACAGATGGTATCACTAATCTATCACTCACTAATCTACTGCCCCCTAGTGGTGACCATGGTGAAGGACACCCACCTGTACACAACTCTGTACTTCCCGTCTCTGCCCTTGTCGGATAGTGTGATCTCGTAACTGCAGGAGGTGGGCAGCCCATTGGCATTCCCGTCTCCCGTCCGCAAACCCGGCGGGGGCCCAGCTCAACCTGGCCGTGCGAGCCTGGACATTCGACACCTGCCGAGAAACCAAGGAGATGAGGGGAAAACTTTCAATGAGGACACCCAAACTTGCTGACCGGACTGAGGAGACACAGATACGAACACATACACAAAACACACACATATACACAAAACACACGCACACATATGTACGCACACACACTTAAACACACACATACACACACACACACCACCCTGAGTGGTTTCAAATCAGAACATCACTCACTCTGAAATGTGGAGGATATGAGTGAAAAACCAGACACTCCCGCCTCCTGAGGCAGAGACAGGAGAGCGATGCTGCCCCTGCACAACCTCTGTGTTTATTTCAGTGTCCACATCACCGTGGTTACCAAAGGGGGCATTTCCCCCAACATGGATGCAGAAACAAATACTGACTGTGAGGGAAGTGACACATGCTTACTATAGATATGAATGCTATAACATTGACATAAACACAGCAATGGCATGCTATAACAACGAAATAAACACAGAAATGGCATGCTATAACAATGAAATAAACACAGCAATGGCATGCTATAACAATGATATAAACACAACAATGCCATGCTATAACAAAGGTATACAGCTGTTATAAAAATGTCTGTAGAAATGTTACAGCAATACTGTGATATAGTTTCTCATTACACAATTTTCAAATTCAGCTTTTCAGAAGAAAAACAGGCGTGCATGCTAATGTTGGTGTCATAATTCCAGACATAAATAAATCAAACAGCTATGAATCCATATTGTACAAACAGAAGGAAATAGCCCAGTGTCTGGCCAGCATATGAGGCAGACCACATGAGATGAGAAAGGATTAGCTCCTTAGTGCTCAGAAAAGGTGTGTTTGTACGTAGTTTCCCTCAGCACAAGCTCTTTTCCACCAAACAGTCATCGCCGATCTGAGCGTAATCAGGTTTGAGATGGGACGGACTGGAAGGTGCTGTTTTCTCCTGAGAGTCCTGGCGTGTGTTGAAAACAGGGTGCTTAATTTATTCAAATAATGACAGTTAAAAACCGGACCCAGCCCAATGTCAATCAAAGCAAAAATGCCATACAAAAACAATGAGACCAGCAGACGGTATGTCCTTTCATACTGACCAGACGCTCAGCACTAAATTGACTCTGTTGTGATACTCATTAACCGCCCGGCGCCAGCCATAAGCAGATGGACCCCCCATAAGCCAGCTCCTGCTGGAGATCCCACTTCACTCCTCCTTATAGACAGGGCATTTATCCTCGTCTCTGCTGCAGCTTGTGGGGTTTCAGGCCTGGGGTCTGTATGAGGCTGTCTTATTACAATACAACTGAGTATGTGTGTGGCCATGCATGCACGTGTGAGTGGCTGTGTATGTGTCAGAGCATGTGTGCGTGTGTTTATGTGTGTGTGTGTGCGCGCATGTGTGAGTCAATTACACAACCAGTTCCAGGAAGCCAGGCAAGGTGAGTTAACTGTGTAATCAACTGCTCTAATCCATCAATTAAACAGTGAGTTATAGCGGCAATTAACTGGTGGGCCCTGAAGGAGGCAGGTCTGAGGACAGCTACCCACAGGGGGGAAGGGAAGTGGGGGAGCGGGGGGTGGGGGTGGATGTGGGGGGAGCTGTGATTTAAATGACTGCGTGGGAGGAGGAAAGTCCACCACTCCAGAGTCCACCGAAAAACAAAAACACGCAGGCGGTGGTGTGCGTTTTCCTGGATGACAAACCCGTCACCAGGACACAGGCTAACAGAGGTCCTGAATCCTGATTGGCTGAGTAATTCAGTCAGGCCACATGAAAGCATCCGCTTTCGGTGGGGAAAGGCTCTTACAAATGATTACAAATGACTTTGACCCTCCTAACGTTTATTTTTAGATGAATATGAACCATTAAAAAAAAACACTTAATTTAGAAAAACATGCAGGTGCACTTTGCTTGTGTGGGGTACTCCTTTTCGCCTTGAGTCTCTATTCCTGGCTTGTTTTTTTCCCTCTCTGCCGGGGACTCACGTAATCACACAAATTACCCCCGCCTTACATAACCTTACCAACACAGTCTTACGAATCGGTGCATATGAAACACACCCAATTACAGCGCCCCCTATCTTAAGCAGCAGTGCACACAATCACACACAAGAGTAAAGCACGTACAGTGACAAAAACTACAGCATGTTCAGTCACAGAGAGACACCCAGACAGGAATCTCCCAATGAATTATTATGATTACGTTAACAATGGAAAAGAAATTCCACCTATTTTGTTAAACTATGAAACATTTCAGTATTTTTTTTTAGCTTAAAATGTCAAATGTTTTGGGGGAAATGTACAGTTTGAGGTGTGAAATCTCAAACTAAGGCCCACGCTACCTGAGTCCCACCTGGCCGGATGGAAGAAGAGTTCCTGTCTCCTAAGAGAAGAAAGCTGTGGAGTTGGCCTTCCCATTGCCATGTGTCTCCCACACACACAGAGCAGGGCAACGCTGCCACCTTGTGGCCACGAATGGAGGCATCTGCATTTTCAGGAAAGAATAATACGATGATTGGCACGCTTACCTGTGGCCTGTCTATTCCTGAAAGCTTCTCCTGGATGCTCTTTGCTTCTGATTCATGATCTACAAAAGAGAGAGAGAGTGAGAAGGAAAGAGAGAGAGAGAGAGAGAGAGAGAGAAAAGAAAAACACAATGAGTTCAAAAAGTCCATCACTGTAGGTGGTACGTAGTATTCTGGTGAGACAGATGATTGTATTTTGGGACAGCGGAATAACAGAGATGTTCTCACACTGCCTTCTGTAAGGACAGATCCCCTGGATTACATCAGAGGCAAAACAGCAGTGCTCATTAAACAGGATTAGGGAATATTAAAATCTCAAAACTTCACTGTCTGCAGACAAATCTCTTTAAGCGTTACCTCCTGCTAAGTTCAAAATCAGTCCAAAAAACATAAAAACTGGAGCAATCAGAGGTCCGGGCAGCGTGTGTGTGTGCGTCAGCGGAGGCCCTGAGACAGACAGGGTCACGGGCCTTTTGTGGGACCACACCTGGGACAGGTGCTCTTGTGTGAGTACATAGGGATGCTATGACAGAAAAACAAGTTTTTCAGCCTTTACTTTACAACATAATTTTCTCTGAGCATTTTATATTCAATTTGAGACAAGAATTAATGTATTTTTGAATTTGCGTTTCCCTCATCCGAAAATAGAGCAGCATGTGCCCTTAAATGGAATTAAGTCTGTTTTGATTTAATTGTAAATCCCCTTAAAGTGACACAGTGTGTTTGATTGAATCTCGCCCACAGTCTGTGCCCTGTTAAGCCACAGACAGAGCCCTGGAGTGAAGGACGGACAGGCTCCAGCACAAATACCTTCCCCTTTCACCTTCTCCGGGGGGGTGGCTCATTTGAAGGGGAAAGTCAGCAGGGAGACCCGATGATGTCATTATGGGGGGACAGGGGATTGTTTTCATGTCTGCCGAATCCTGGGTGCCCCCGGTAACCTAACCTTCACCGTCTGCAACGCACGCGCCCCTGCACCCCACGCTGCTCAACCCCCCCCACGCCACATCTGGAACCAATTTCAGCTCTGGAAATGTCTCCAGTCTGTTATGGACGCAGCAGATTCCTCTCCCCAGGTGTGCACATGTATGTGTGTGTATGTGTGTGTGTGTGTGTGTGTGTGTGTGTGTGTTTTTCAGATGTACTGAGATGCTGAAGGTGAGTCCAAAGGAATCCTGGTGGGGGTGAAACAGTGAGCGGGACACAGACACACGCACGCACACACGCACACACGCACACACGCACACACGCACACACTCACACACGCACTCACGCACTCACACACTCACACACTCACACACTCACACACTCACACACTCACACACTCACGCACTCACACGCACTCACACACTCACACACTCACACACTCACACAGACACACAGACCCACAGACACACAGACACACAGACACACACAGACACACAGACACACAGACCCACACACACACACACTCGCACACACGCACATGCGCACACGCACACACCACCAGGCTGTCAGTCGCCTCTGTGATGATGTCACAGCAGCAGAGCTCTTTGATGAGGTATTTTTCCACTGACTGTGCTCTAATGGGGAATTCCTGGAGAAGCATGATCACATGACCTCCCTCCTCACCATTTCATCGATCGCGCCCCTGGCGTTTCCGTGGCGCGCATGAGACAGAGAGATGCACACAGACTCACACCTCCCAGCAAGTGCCAGGCTAAGTAGCCACCCCACACTGCACACACACATAGTGTCTTCTCTGGATTATACAGAGACCTCTGACAGATATAGGGTTGGGTCCTACGCTGTCCCTCTGTGTCTCCCTCCCTCCCTCTCGGCTTTCCTCAGCTGTATGCGACTGGAACAGGGAAACTGCCCCTCCTTGGAAAACTTAGTTTCCCATTATCATGGAATCCATTCTGAACAGGGGTTTAAAATGGCTTCAGTTTATGATCGTTATTTATATACAGCGCAATCTTTACTGAGGTAATACAGGTTAAGTAGGTCGCTTAAGAAAATAGGAGCGCTAAAGTGGTATGTTCTTTTTTTCTTGAGCTAGCACCTTTCTTATTTTTGAGTGAAAATTACATGCACCTGGGACAGAATGCAAATGTGTTTCCCATAATGAAACTTTTAAGTGAGCTCAGCACTGCCACCTGGTGACAGAGGAGAAAACTGTGTGCTTTCACCTCCAACCTCTGGTAGCGATTACACAGGGAAAAGGAGAGGACGGGTGGAAATGAATACGGGGGAATAAAAACCCTGATGGGGAACGTGAGCCGCCGCACCCCTGTTCAGAGAAGCGAGAAAAGGGAACATGCTCTGAAAAAAACGGGGTCAGGTTTAAACTTCTGCAGTGAGAGACACTGCCTCCTGAAAGTGTGAAACTAAGAGCCAACGTCAACAAAAACCTTGCCCACTAGCGTGATCGTCATGTGTGCCTTGCAAGGAACTAAAACAGCACAACGCAGCTCTCTGCTTGCACCGCCTCTGGGAGAGAAAACCAAAAAGAGCGTGGACCTGAAAACTCCAGCGATAGCTAACGTTTCTGTGAATCTGGCGTTTTCTCGCAGGGAGCAGAGACTCTAGTGTAGCGGCCATCAGGCAAAAGGCTTGCGGGGATGGCAGTCTCTGGCAGTCGTCATGGTGCGAGGACGGTACGAGATGTTCCCAGGGTTTGTGTCACATGACTTTATGAGTCAGCTAGACACTGTTTTCATCTCTCACCAAGCAGCTGAACAGGCTACTGAGACATCTGCCAGAAAAGGACCTTTTTTTCTACATTGTTTCCAGATGCCGACCAAAACCCGGACATGTAAATGCTCAGTACTGAGGGGACCACCACCGTCGCCGCTGACCGCCAGCCCCACCCCAAACAACACCCCCACCCCCAATCCCCAACCCCCCCCCCACCCCCACAAGTACCTTGTTCTTGAGGACAGATCTTGGCTGTCCAGATACATGCCAGCACTCTGGATCATATCGACAGCTGAGTGAATTAACAGGGAAGGGTCTCTGGGCCGGGGGTGATGGAGGTCTGAAAGGCAGTGTGTGAAACGGCCCCATGTACACCAGTACACCCCCTGAGGGGCTAATGATGTCCTTTACAGGGGGCTCACTGACAGAAAGGTCAACCCCCCCCCCACCTTTACAGTCATCCGGAGGTCAAAGTTCATGGCCCTTTAGCCTCATTAATGGAAAGAGTGCTCAAACACAGCTGTGCTTTCTTCTGCTTCTCCTTTCCTATATATATATATATATATGGTGATTCGAGAAGCCTCCCTGTTAAAGAAAAAAAGAATTTGCAAAGAGGGAACAGTTTTCTTATGCTATAAGCAAAAACAAAAGGGATCTACCATATGAGTTGGACTGCCGGTAGGGTGCGTTCTTCTCACTAGACCATATGCATTGAGTACTCCAGTACAACAACCAGGCCGCCAAGCTGTAGGATTTGTCAGCCCCAAATGGCACATTAAATCCTGTCACAGCAGTTATTATAGATCTCCAGATACTTATTTAATAAAACGTAAGGGTGTTAAATCTGGTGTCCTTGTCGAATTCCCCATTTATCTCTCTCATTATACTAATCTAATCATTTCCTTAGCCGTTGCACAATCGTTTGGTTCCCATCCCAAACGGAGCTGGTGCCTTTGATAGCTCCCTGGAGAAATGAGAGTAATCTATTCCAGCCCATCCCTAAACATGCAGATATCTGCCCTGGAGATATGGATCCATCACCAGCCAGACTGCTGACAAAACCAAACACCACAAGCTACAAACCAACAACCACGGGCAAGACCACTGATCAAACCAAACACCAAGAGCTATGAACCAACAACCTCATGAAAGACAACTGACCAAGCCAAACACCAAAAGCTATGAGTCAACAAACACCAGCAAGACCGCTGACCAAACCTAATACCGTGGTGATAGTCAACTGAAAATGAATGGAAAGAATATGCTAAATATACCAAGCAGGGCAAAGGGTGAAACTCACAATGTGTTCGCTAAAATACCAAACTAGCTACAGAAAATGTACGAATTAAGACGATGCTCAGGATTAATTCCCTAAATAAACAGTGATTTGGGAAATGTGCAAACATAACAGCTTTCACTGTTTTAAAAGGCTATGATGCAACCAATGCAGTGTAAATTTTACATGCTAGGTAGTGAGCATAAGCAGACATGAGTGAAAGTTTGTTCGTGCTCTTCTCTCCTTTTTACAGAAATGAGATGGTCTCATGTCTGGGAGGTCTAAGCTGGAGAACATAAAAACCCATCTGGAGAACGAGGCGGTCCGCATGGAGGAGCCAGCCATCAGACCACACAACCAGAGGCCAGGGCAGCCCGCAGAAAGCCATGCTGTTCTGAGGAGGCACTGGGAAGGACACTCACCAACAAGCAAGTCCCCAGCAAGCAGCCTGGAGCAAACACCTTCCGCCCATCACAGAGGAGGAGCGGCTTTAGGGCGCTTATTTAAGGCCTTATATACCCCTGTTAGCTGATCGAGAACAAATTCCTGTTTTAACAATGACCTGGCAGGGAGGGATTGAAGGAGAAGGGATGGACACTCCACAGGCATACACGATGTTATCCTACTCTCTCGATCACAGCCGATACTGGCTCCTGCATGGAGAGAGCATGGCAGAGTTGTATCTTATTGGACGAGGCTCCAACAGAGTGGCATCTTATTGGGCGAGGCTCCAACAGAGTGGCATCTGATTGGGCGAGGCTTCAGCAGAGTGGCATCTGATTGGGCGAGGCTTCAACAGAGTGGCACATGATTGGGTGAGACTACAGCAGAGCGGCATCTGATTGGGCGAGACTTCAGCAGAGTGTTATCTGATTGGGCGAGACTTCAGCAGCATGGAATCTGATTGAGGGAGGCTACGGCAGTGTGTTGTTTGATTTGAGGAGGGCGTAGCTGCGTTGAATTTGCTCTGGAGTGGGCGTAGCACAGTGCTATTATAGGGGTTGCATATGTGATTGTGTAGGGTGCAGGAGAGGGCATAGCAGTGACTGGGAAAAGGGGTGTAACAGTGCAGAGTGTCTGTGCGTGGGAGAGAGAAGAGGAGCAGGTCCGAACAGCCGAGCAGCTCTATTGTGACAAAAGGCAGAGGACGACAGCAGGGTGCTCGTGGAGAGCTGGAGGAAGGTGGAAATGCTGATGTACACTGCCTGGGGGGGAGCGGGTGAATGAGGCCCTGGGGGGTGGTGGTGAGTAAGGCCCTGAGGGGGTGGGGTGAGTAAGGCCCTGGGGGGGGGGGGTGTTTGGAGGTTGTGTAACAGTGGGTTTTTTGGGAGGGTGGTGCAGTGTATCGTGTTGGCTGGGAGTGGGAGGGAAGACTTGGTTAGACTGCCAGAGGAATTCTGGGGGTTGAAAGGTCATAAACACCGGGAAACACAGTGCAATGGAGAGGGGTGTTATTGAGTAAGAGAGGCTGCCTAATCGTGACTCGGCAGAATTGTGTAAGGGTAAAGGCAGCAGAATTGCTGTGTAATGGGACTAAGGTTGCTGTGCAATGCTTTCTGGGGAATGTGTGCGGGGGGTTGGGCGTTTGGGACCTCTGCAGTTTTGTCAGCCTAGAAAACTTTGGATAGACAGACACAATTTTGGAAACCAAGCAGGGATTTCACAGTGAAAATGACCTTTCTAAGAGCTGCTCAGCTGTCTCCACACAATTCAAAGGATACCCTTGAAACTTCAACACACAAATTCTTTTTTTTTTTTTTTTTTTTTTTTAACAAATAGACAACGTGTATGCACCACCAGATGCAGAACCAAGTTTATACCAAGTGATGCAGATCCTGGATCGGTTTGTTTTGATCCTCTGGATAAGGCTGGGCTTTGGGCTGGCTAGAAAATCTGATCCAAGATGAGAAGCACTTGGGCATCACCCAGGAGCTGTTCGAGAAGAAGAGGGTCTCAAATCCATGTGTTTCCATTACAGATTAATTTGATTTATTAGCCGGTGAGCCGGGCCCAAAGGTCCAGATTGGCCCGCGGGCTGTAGGCTGAAGTCCCCAGAGCTAAGCTCAGAACTGCCAATCCCGCAACTATTTCTTATACAAAGAATTATTGGAAAAATGATAAAAAAAAGCCATATAAAATGACAGTCATAGTGCCACGTGATGTTACGCTCAGAGCTGGCTTCTGATTAAAATGCATGAGGAAAAGCAGAGAGGCCGAAGCGTGCACGTGGCCTGATGCTCCATTGTTTCGTTAATCAGATCCGGCCTTTGATCACAGACATATAGCTGTATGCATTTCAAAGCCCCATATGGCCGCATGAGGAAAACAGCGGGCGTGTTTCCGCGAAATATCACAAAGCATACACAGAACGGTCGTAAATCCAGGGAGAAACTCTCAGACGGAGCCAGACGGAGCCAGCCGGAGCCGCTGTATATCACACGAAACCCAGTCTGGTCTAGTGTTAGGAACTCCAAGATGGACCTGCAGCCTGAACCAGGTCCATCAGACCGGACCGACCCAAAGTTACATTCACATTTTTAGTCTTCATTCAGAAACTTATGATGCTAAATGAGCGTAAAGAGCTAACGATGTGGTGTGGCACTGTTGGAACTACCAACACGGAACACAACAAAAAGGGCATTCCCCCGTACAAAAACGGCAGTGACTCAAATGTCTGAGACAGTGAAGCCCATCGGGGTGACCTTTGACCCAGATTCCAACATTTTTAGTGAGCAAATTTTGAAACGTGGGAATGAATTTCAACACTTCTTTAGTCCACAAGAGTCAGCGCTGACAAGTGGCCAGTACCACAAACCCCAGCTTGGACAGTTACACAGCTCCCTTCCTTTCTCTGGGCAGTAATAAGGACAGCACCTCAAAATGGCCGCCGCAAGTATCAGTCTCTCTGTGAGAAAATAATAAAGAGACAAAAGGGAAAAAAAAACTCTGCTCCAGGTGTGTGGGACTTTGGGGAAGGCGATGGGGCGATGGTGTCACCTCTGCAGGTGCACAGGGAGCCGAGCGCACCTGGGCATACAGTCAGGCATTGTGTGGCAATCCAGGAAAAACGATAGCACTGCAACGCTGCCCAACTATGCGGTTACCATGACAACCCCCTCCGACCAGAACCCCAGCCCCCACCTCTACCACCACCTGGTTTTTCAGCCCTCTGTTCTGGGAAAGAAACGGGAGATTCCTGACCACAGGAAACGCAACGCCAGTGGGAAACAGGACAATCACGAGCCTCAAAAAATACCCTGACCCAGCTGAAACTGAACGGGCCAATCAGGTGAGCGGGAGAGGGGTGGGGGGGGATTGACAGAGTTTACAGGATGTGTTGCACAATGCTGAGGGCTCAAAGCCAGTGTGTTAGAGTCAATCAAGATTCCATCTCGTTAAGGGTGTATGCAAATTTGTTTTATTCTCTTTGAAGATTTGTGCTCATTCATTTCACATTCCGTATTTGCATTTCTCATTTCAAAATAGTATGTGCATTTGGCTGAATCAAGCCCAGAATTTTGAACACTATTCTGTCTGTCGGAGAAAAATAAGACGTTATGACAGATGAACTTGTCCTGATCCTTACCGACAACCCTCACCCACCAACTCAGTGCTTAGCTGGCAGCAGACTTCTCTGAGTGACACTCACCTAAGCAAAACTCCACATGATCCCGTGCTGACCTTATGGAGGCTTTACAGCCGTTTGTCCTCAGACACACTGGCGAAATACTTACCGTTTGATATTTACCCTCTGAAATGTTTTTTAAATTCATTTATTTATGAATTTTCTTACCAAACGCTCTTGTGAGTGCGTGTGACACGGGAGTTCTGAAGGGGGGAATTAAAATAAAAGAAACAGAAAAACACCAAACCCCACGAGTGGCAGACAGTCCTTCGTGAGGAGCCGATTCCAAACGAAAACCGCGGCTGTAACCCCCCAACCCCACCCCCCCGCTGCGTTTTTATATTTCTGAAGAATGAAGTTCTCTCTGATCAGGAAAAAACCCCAGCGAGTGTCAAACTCGGCATCAAAACACCACAGTAAACACGCTGGCTTGCCCAGGCACAAGGGGCCGATGTGCACAAACAAACCACCCCTTTGTTTCACCGCTCTCAGCATATGGCAACGTCAAATGGAGGAAGACCAAATGAAGATGAAAGCTTGCGTGCATGCCGGAAACTTCTGACAGGGCCGGTATGGTCTCATATATTGTTTTATAGATCAGAAACGTACATCGATATCATCCCCGTTAATGTATTACTGAAGTCGTGTACCGCATATCTGCGTGTCCATATGGCATCACTTACATTCATTCAATTCCCAACATGTTCTATGAGCATGCTCTAAAGGTCAATACAGACATGCAGTCTGAATTTGAAATGATCAGTTACTCTGAAGGATGGCAAGTACATGGATATATGAATATATATTAGGTCATATAATCGAAAAGCCCTACTGTGTATGAATATGTTTAATGAGTTTAAGGGAGAGTGAACACAGAGCCAAATGCTGGGTCTGGTTTTATGTTTTATCCTGTGGTGGAATGAATGGGGTGAATACACACACACACACTCACACGCACACACACTCATACACTCATACACACACACACACGCACACATGCACACACACATACACACTCACTCACATTCACACTCACACACACAAAGACTATTAGCACACACACCTTGGATCTGAAGGGTTGAGGCTGTAAGAGGGTAGAACCTGGATCTAGGCACAGTGTACTGTGTAGACACAGATTAGACCCAGTTCTGTGCAGTGTTCAGTGTAAATACAGAGTAGAACCTTGTTTTAGGCAGTGTACAGAGTTCTGTTCTATGCAGTGTTCTGTGTAAATACAGAGTAGAACCTTGTTTTACTCAGAATGAGACTGGGCTATTATAATGAGACTGGGCTTATGTAAGTTGACCCACAGTGCACATGCACGAACCAGGTGGTATATATTGACCAATGGGCAAGTTATACAACCTCTGAAAGTTTCAATCCGCTCACGTCTTCAGTTTGCTGTTATGCATTGCTTGAGGTAGACGTGTTTTTCTGACAAAAAATGGTCAGTTCAAAAATCGAGCAACGCGTCAATTTGAAATTTTTGGAGAACTCAAACAAAACCACTTCCCGAATCTTTAGGCAAATGTTCTTTAGGCTCTTCTTAGTTCTTTAGGATCTTTAGGCAAAATTACCTGAGAAAGCATTAGTCTCATTATTTAATAGTAACACCCCGTAGACTGGGCTCGGTTCTGGGCAGCAGAATTACCTTGCAGGTCCGGCTCGCTGGTTCTGGGGCTGCCGCGGGCCCGTCGGTCAGTCTTCTTGATTCCCGGGCTCCCAGTTCCGCCCCCTCCTCCTCCGCCTCCCCCGCCCCCTCCCCCAGCCACGCCCAGGCCAACGCCCATGTGACCCTTGCTGTAGCCGTTGTAAGAGGGGGGCGCAGCGCAGCCCACGGTGCCCTTGTAGACGGAGGCCGGGGGGCTGTTGAGCCGGTTCTGGCGCTCTAGCTGTCGCTCCTTCACCTTCTTGGGCTGCGGTTTGCTGTACTGCTCCTCCCGACCCATGCAGCCCGACATCCCGTACAGGGGGATGATCTCTGGAGGGGGAACAGACACACGGATGAAGGGCGCAGGGGGGAAAGGGCCATGGTCTGGATTCAATCAAGTTCCATCAAACTCCATTAGCGTCATTAATGGCATTCGATCAAAAAGACTTCACATTACAACACAAGTTTCTTTCGGCACTTTCTGTTTCATTAGCGACAAGCAAACGTGTACCTTGGAATGTGGTTATTTTCATTCTAAATTATTAGAATAGCGTACGTCCTTTAAAAGACTTTGGTCCATTTGGATTTAATTGCATATGGCCATAAACTGGCAAAGTTCTTTGGCTGAGTGTTGGTCTGTGTTTCATTTCTTACAGGACACCTGCTAAATGGCCTTCACATGACAATATCATTTTCTAAGAGTATGTCATATTTTATCAGCGATGATTTCCATTTTTTTTTTTTTTTTTTTTAAATGGACTTAAAAATAATGGCTGAAAATGATAAGGTTTGGTTACATGGCATGGAATAATGTGCATGAGATTTGCCACCATTTGAAAGTCAGCTATCAGTTGGACCTCAGCAGCTTCACCCCAGATCAAGACACCAAACCTGAACTTCTCCGTTAGCTGCTCAGTATAAAGGAGCGACACATAACCGATCTGTGGGAAGCACACTGCAGCCACACTCTGAATGGCTGCTTGTGTGTACACCGTCCCTCTGGCTGCACACAGGGTCCCCACAGAAACGTGCGTCTGAGGGGCAATTAAAACCCTAAATAAAATCCACAGGCTACGAAACGCAGAGGAGTAAAAGAGCGGACTGTGCGACCTGCGGCCTACTCCTGACGGACCACCCCTTTTCGCGTCCACCTTCCAAACACAAACATAGTGGAAAATATCTGGTCGAAATCAAATCAAAACAGCCCCACATTTATTCTATAAGCTGTTTGTTTGCTTAGCTGAGACTCGTCTCCCTGCGTGACTTACACAGGTCCCTGTGTTACAGGCTGCACTCCCTGCAACCTGTTTATTGGCCCGGATTTGGCAAGGAGGGACCGAGCTGAAGCGTTCCACTCAAGAGCGCACCCTGGTGGTCTTCCGAGGGGGCGTATCCCATTCAGACACTTGTTCATTGTAAAGCAAGGCCCCACTGAGGTCTATGGGGGACTCAGGGAGCACCTCTGCACCTGAGAGCCCTGTTATAGGGTGTCCAGTGTGGACCTCCAGCCCCAGCCAGTAATAGTGCGGCTGGGGCTGGAGGTCCACACTGGCGAGGCAACAATTGGCTCAGCCTGACCAGGGAAAGATAGGGGCTTCAATGGCCAGGATTCATCATTCTTTTTGCTCCCTAGCACCCTCTCCTGGCCGGCTGGACAACTGCATGCATGTGAGCAAAGAACATGCCGTCTTTGTGCTCATCCAATAGTGTAGTCAAGATGTGGTTGGTGACACATCTGCAGTGCAGAAAGAGGTTGTCACATGAATCAGAGGGTCACATGTGAGGGGCTTATAAGTTCTTTTTGGTAAGGAAAAATTATAAATATAATTTATATATTTATAATAATAGAAATTTCAGATATATGCAAGACTAAGCATGTGAGTAATAATGGACAGATGCATACAGAAAGACTGCACAGGTCTCAAGGTGGTCTTTTGGAAAAGGCAGTGGGACTGGCTGTGAGCTTGCCAGGCTGAGGTACTTTAGTCTGGTACAGAGATTTAAGGTCCATCAGTAAGAAATTCCTCACTTTCAAGGGTGGACAATGAAAAACCAAACTGTGTATGCGCAACAAAAAGTACTATTTAAGCCTATTTTTCCCCTTTCGTTTTCAAAACATGTTCCACACATAATTCCTTACATATGGAAGTGCTATTCTCAGCTGTCAGTTCCCATCAGTGCAAACTGTAAATGGCCAAAACGAAAAAATAAATAAATAAATAAAAAATCCAAACTGAGTATGATTTTTTTTTCCTTCAGCTTCCAACAAAAAAAAAACCTGTTTTTGAAAGATTTCACTGATGTCTGGGTTAGCGAGGGGTGATTGTATTGTTATTTATTTGTTTAGCCTTATCCAGGGCAATTAGCATAGTTTCCATTTCCCCATTCCTCCAGTAAAACAGCTGGATACTCGCAGAAGTAAGATTTGGGTTAAGTGCTCTACCCAGAACACACAAAGGCGGCTGCA
This sequence comes from Albula goreensis, assembly GCA_022829145.1. Classification (NCBI taxonomy): domain Eukaryota; kingdom Metazoa; phylum Chordata; class Actinopteri; order Albuliformes; family Albulidae; genus Albula; species Albula goreensis. The sequence continues at coordinate 2,594,700 of CM040753.1, read as the reverse complement.
CACCTGGAGAGTCAAACTCCCTTACCCATAATTCCTCAGAAAAAGCTGTATACACATTCTTATAGGTGTCAAACTCCTTTACCCATGATTCCTCAGCATAAGCTGTATACACACTCTTATAGGTGTCAAACTCCTTTACCCATAATTCCTCAGCATAAACTGTGTACACACTCTTATAGGTGTCAAACTCCTTTACCCATGATTCCTCAGCATAAGCTGTATACACACTCTTATAGATGTCAAACTCCATTACCCATGATTCCTCAGCATAAGCTGTATACACATTCTTATAGGTGTCAAACTCCTTTACCCATTTACATTACATTATAGGCATTTAGCAGACGCTCTTATTCAGAGCAACTTTCAACACAAAATACCCATAATTCCTCAGGAAAAGCTGCATACACACTCTTATAGCATACTTATGTAGCATTATTAACAGACGCACTTTTATATTTGTTGATGTCTGTATCTAATCCTTGTACGTTGCTTTGGATAAACGTGTCTGCCAGATGAGTAAATGTAGATGTAAGGTTCCTTACACATGCTCCTGTTAGCTGTGGGAGAACAGACGCCCGGTGTTTGAGACGCCCATCCTAGAGGCCAAGGCAGGGGTCTCAGATCCTCAGCTCTGAGGGTGCTTTCAGATGACTCACTTTTGGAGATCCAAAAAAACAAAAATCCAGCTTTCAAATGGACTCTGTCCCATTTTGACAGCTGTCGCATTTGGGGTTTCATAACTAAACTATCCTGCCAGGTTTTCAATTTTGAGGCAAAACTCTCTTGGGGTTGAGGGGGTTGGGTTCTCGTGAGTAAACAAAGCTTGGACTTGGGACACATTTTGTTTGCAGTTGAGCCAAGACCACCTCGACCAGCGGACTCTGCCCTGATTTCTCGTTTCGGATCGGGCAGCGTTTTTTTTGTGCTTCAGTACTTGCCCAAAGAACAGTGAAAGGGAGGTAAAGACCTCAGTTTAGAGACCAAATATGACAGTCTGAAAACGCTGCATGTCAAATCTGTCTACCTTGGGGATTGTCTGATAGATATTCATTACGGGGAGTGATCAATGACATTATTACGGTAATGGATGCTCTGTACTAGGGGTAACCTCTCCCTGGTCCTGAGGTCAGCAGGGTAGATTGCTCCAGCCAAGCCTTCCCACCAAATTTCACAGTTTATTCTCGCTATTTTATTAGTCTACCTCCCTTGTTTTGGGGGGGAGCTAATGAGTGGATCAGTGGTCTCTTACCCTCTCCATACATGGGGGGCAGGCGGTGGTGGTAGTACTGGTGGGGTCCCATGTCACCAGTGTTGGTGGGGGGGTAGAAGGCCGTGTGGGTGCCCGGGATGAAGTGGGGGTGAGCCAGGTACGGGGGCAGGTGGTGGGTGGGGGACATGGCCGGCGAGTAGCTGGGGGGGTAACACTCAGAGTGGGGGTCACCACCACCCTCCGGACCCCTGTGTTGTCCTCCAAAACCTGAGGGGGTGAAGAGGAGAGAGAGCCGTCAGATCAGAAACAGGATTTAACCAAACACACTTACAGGCCCTTAAATGCTGTACTGAATTGCACAGACCAAAGAGGGTTACCTCTACACGTTGTCCTGACATGTAACACCGAGAGGGGAGGGGGGGAATCACTCAGACCCTACCCACATATCCCCCAAATCCCCCAAAACACCCAAAGGCCCAATCCTCACTGTCTGAAGCTATCACAGTCTCCTCTTCTCCATTCACCCACCAACTGACTGACTCCAGGCCCAGGTCCAATAAGGATTATACTGTCCTCTCTACAACTGTACTTCAACCCCAAACTCTCACACTTCTGTCATCACATTGTCTGCTAAATACCTGTAATGTAATGTACCCCACAGTAATCCCTTATGGAAATGTAATGCATTGTAGTGTGGCTTATACTGTATACAGTGAAGACCTTTGCAATATATATACAGCATCCTGCAGGATATGGTATTTCCATTAGTGATGCCCCTTTTTTAATCTCTCTCCAAGCTCTCTCTCATCTTCAGTCAGTTTCCTCTCTGACCCGGCAGAGTCTAACCCGTCTGATCTTTCGCTTCTCTGAGAAGACGTCCTGTAAAGCAGCACTAATCATTCCCGGAGGCAGTTTAGGTAAAGACCAGGCCTGTACCCCATACCCGGCCAGCCAGACTACACCAGGGCCAACGTACTGCCAAACGACACACTTTCACCGCCTCAGAGAAAAAAAAATTATACCTGCCACATGAAACAATAAGATCATATTTAGAGTGGAGCCCCATAAGCCGGTCTGGGCTGAGCCTGTCTGAAAAATAAAATATAATAAATATAATAAACATGGCAAACACCTCCCCTGGCGCAGCCCAGGCTGGGAGAGACTCCATGGCTCTGTCTGAGGAGAGGGGGATTATGGGAGATTAACAGATACAGCACACGCACTGTGACTCATCATGGGGGTAATCACCTGCCACACCCGTGCCTCTTACCCCTTTTACCCCCCATGGACTCAGCCCTGCCCCACCCCGCCCTGTCCTGCCCTGCCCCGCCCCGCCCTGTTACCTGGGAGATATAGCCTGGCGGCACGTGGATGGGAGGGATGGAGCCGTTGGGAGACATCATTGGGACTTCGGCTGGACCTGCAGAAAAACAACAAACATTAAAAAAAAATGTCAATAAAAAGAGAAAAATTGAAGATGTCAATAAAAGGAGAGAAAATAAGCTTGACAAGAGGTGACCTTCAAATCTGTGTTTTTCACAGATTGGCAACAAACAATTAAGTCATGTAACTGTGTGTTTAAACTGACTAACCATTTGAGCACTAGACTAGAATTCCAGTCTGGTTTAAAATGCTCACAGTGCCCCAGCGAACTCCCCAGCTGGAGGTGCTTGTGTGTGTGTGTTCACTTTGTTGCCTGTGAGAATTTTACTTCGTTTTTCCACATCACAGGGGTTGTGGGCTATGTGGGAGAGTCACCTGTATTTGTCATTTTATCCGATCCTAACACTCAACTCCAAACAGACACATATAAAAAACCAAAGGAAAAACTAACAAAAAAAAATTAACTCTGGCTATATCTAGCTATGTATATGAACAGTGTGCATGGCTGTGTTCTGGATGACAGTGTTTGCTAAATGCTGAAAACGAACACTAGTTTTTCCAATTAATTGGGAGCATGTGTGAGGATGACAAATGAGTGTAAAAAGCAGGAGAGACTCAGACCTGAGCGACAGAATGAAGCGCAAGGCCTGAACTGGTGGCTGCGCTCTGGAGAAGAACACATGGCCCTGTGTGAGAACACCAGGGGGGCGGGGGGGGGGCAGTTTGGCGCCTCTGAGGTGGGTAAACACTCTGGGGGCAGATGGTGCCCTGATAGCTGGGCTGATGCCGGGCCTGGTCATGTCAGGTCAGGTTGGGTCGGGCACGGCACCACGCTCACGCTGGCCTCCCCGGCACCCTGTTGCTTCCTGTAAAGGTGCCGCTGTTTTCCAGAACATTCTCAGCTCCTCCAGACTGAGAAAACCTGCATGGCCCCCACTGAGCTACTCCCCAGCCTCTATAACGAGAGGGAGGCAGGCGGAGGAGGGAGGAGACCGGCGTCTCTGCCAGTCTCTCCCTGCTGGTCTCTCTTTCATGTATAAAATCAATTACACTGAGTAATTGCTATGGCTGAACTGGTACAGGATATTTGAGTCAGATACCAGTGTTGATAGTTTTGGAACAAACAAACTAATTACTGATATATTTGCTGATACTAACTTTTTTTGTGTATTGGCACAAAAAGCAGACGTTCTCAAAATATCCAAATCCCTCAAAATTGGCTTTGAATGGAAGTATGACAGGGAGTTGCACAGAAGGCTAAATTTTCACAATTTAAGCAAACATAATTAACTCAGCATAAATCATCTTCAAAAACAGCCACCAATAACATGTGTGGTATATTCCCATATTTTTTCGTTTCAGCCTCAGGGGAAATTGCTGCCAATGCATACATCTCTAACAGGCCAATACGGAGCAATAATATCAGAGCTCCAATATATCTGTCACTGGTGCATCATGTATTTGACAGCCTATATTTTCACTCTCTCGATTCCTCCAGACTGAGAGACCTCGCTGCCTCCTCACTGAGCTGAAACAGCGGCTCTGCACCCGCTGCCCCCCACTCTTAATCAGCTCTTAGCTGATGTCGGTTCGGCCCCTCCATGGATGCCAGCCCCCCGCCTGCCTGTCCTCCCACCCCCACGGCCCCCAGCTTCCTCCCCCCGTACCCTCCCTCTCAGCCCAGCACCCAGGCCTGGACAGCCTGCTACCCCGGACCGCTGTGGCAGTGTCAGGTTCTCCTCTGTCCTGGAGGGACGAGGCACCGGGCGTTATATAACACCTCGCGGTCGCAGCCCCGTTTTGGTCCGCGTTCCCCGCTGCCGTCTGGATCGTGTCTGGATCCCGGACCCGCCAGTGGACGGGGGCCACCTGGGGCGGGGCCAGAGCTGACAGGCACGTGGCTCAGCTGTTCGGTAAGCTGAGTTATCAGCAGCAGCCGATCTGTGGTCTCCATGGCGACGCCGCCTGGTCCACCCGCCAGGAGAGCACACAGAGAAACGGCCTGTCTCCTCTCCGCAGGCCAGCCGCAGCTTCCGCTTTAAGTTACCCGGCCTCAACGGTCATCTTCCAGACTGCGTTAACTTTGCTCTAATGCAGATTGAACTCTGAGCCGAGTTGTTTCAGTCCTCCACAGCAGCTTGCTCCTGCCCTCACAGGTGGGGATGCACCCCTAATTGCATGCTTCAAGCTCAAAGGTCCAAAATCACTGCCTGTCTCTCTGCTGAGACAAAGTTCATTTTATATCCATCTATGAAATTAAACACGGTATCAGTTACTCACAACATCTCTCTCTCTCTTTCTGTCTGTCGCTCTCTCTCTTTCTTTCTGTCTGTCGTCTCTCTCTCTCTTCTGTCTGTCTCTCTCTCTCTTTCTGCTGTCTGTCTTTCTGTCTGTCTCTCTCTCTCTCTCTCTCTCTCTCTTTCTGTCTGTCTCTCTCGCTCTCTTCTGTCTGTCTGTCTGTCTGTCTCTGTCTGTCTGTCTCTCTCTCTCTTTCTGTCTGTCTCTTTCTGTCTGTCTGTCTCTCTCTCTCTTTCTGTCTCTCTCTCTGTGTCTGTCTGTCTGTCTGTCTCTCTCTCTCTCTCCCTCTTTCTGCAGCTCTAATCAGAACTGAGGTAGTCTCTGAGGTTTAGGTATTCAGCGTCATCCTGGCTAATGGAATCACCATTCCCAAAGCAGTCGATCAGAACCCACTTCACACAGACCGGCTCAGGTGGTAAAGTCATCGTCGTGCTACCCGTGTTTTTCTACTCTGTCCCTGTTCCGCTGCTCTGGGACAAACTCACCGTAAATCCCTGCAGCATGTGGCCTCGTCCAAGGGAAGATTATGGCGTGTATTTACATTTTACATACTTCTGTAGGAGACTAATTCTGTGGAACAGGCACCACACTTGATCTGGGAAAACAGTGCTTCTACACCTGCATATGTTTTAGATTATATAGGTGTGCCATGATGTTTCACTGTGTCTGAAGACACGCAAGAACAGCATCACAGATCCAGTCAGGTAGAGACACCCCTCTGAGTGAATCAGTGAACAAGGCACTCATATAGAAATGCATCTCCTGTATAAAAGAGAACCACACTTTGTACCTGCTGAACATTCATCACCATGCTTGTGTTCCCATGACTGGCTGCGCAGTTAAACTTTTCAATCTCCTATCTCTTCCTAAGAACATCTGGTCCTTCTCTTCATCAGCACTGAGGTTATTTTTAACCCCTTTTTTGGCATTTGGGGTTTACCAACTCATTTACACTTTCATATACCGGAAGGGACTGAGGCACAGTGAGGGGCGTCAGGGGATTCAAACCCGCATCCCCCTGGGGCAGGAGTCCTGTGTTCTTAATTATGACATCACTGCGCACCACGCCCACTGAGCTTCCTGGGAGGACCAGTGGGGGATGACAAAAGCGGATTAAATTCATGCTGATTCACACTCTGCGGTCTACCCCCCACCCCAACACCCCACCAGCGAACATGACCAATGTGAACTTTTAAAATGCTCAAATGTGTTTGACAGGAATGGCGATTCTGACAGGACTGAGAGTGCACCAGTTCTCATCCTTCTTTCCCCTTTTCATGTTTTTTTTTTTTTCAGCACAAGCGAAAGCCCAGCAGATAATCGAGACAGAATTACGCTGAGTTTTCCACTGCAGTTCTTCTGCAGGGGCCTCCCGGTAGCAGACGCGCCGTCTGGAAAAGACATTTTTCGGCCTACCCCCCCCAGGCCCCCCGGGACAGAACTCCTGTCAGGTTTCTGCTCACAACGCCTTAATAAATCAAAGCAGCAGCCATGATGGGCTTTACAGCCAATGCTCAATTTACATCCAGGAGCGAGGCGTACCCTTTGCCCCAGATAACGCGAGTGTGATATCCCACTAATGCTAACCGCTACCCTGCGGGGGATCCGGCTGACCGAGCTGTTCGTTCCCGAACTGCACTGAACAGATACGTCTGTCATCGCCGGGCTGGCTGCTGTGGAGACGTTCAGGGGATTCTTGCTGTTAGAAGAGGCTTGACCGCCCTCGCCCTGCGGTGGAAGCGAACTTCCTACCGTGGGGCAGGAAGTGAAGCCCAGAGCCTTGGGTAGCTGATGTTAGCTTTGATGCTCGCGTGCGTGAATGCTAGCCTGAGCCTTTCAGAGCCTAGCGCATCCACGCTAAAGCCTCACACCCACATTCAACACAAGATGCCTGCTGCGCAGCTTAGCGGTAACCTTTGAGATGGGCAGTAGGTGATTTGGTTGGAGGGGGTGAGGGGGGATGCCATCGCCCTTGTTAGCAAAATGACCAAAATGCATCCCCCTTGTTAACCTGCCACCCCCATTTTACACGTGTGTTGGTTGGTGGTGTGGGAGCAGGGGGATGCTCCCATTGGGCCAAAATGAACAAATAACCTACTGGTGATGGCTGACCATCATGGTTTTAAAGACCGTCACTGTAAAGAGGGCAAGATAAGAGCAGCCATCTTTGAATGGCCAAGATTGCTGACCGTTTTAGTGCTGCAAAGAGTAGCAGCTCACACCACGCCATCCCAGCCTCTGGACCTCAGGACCCAGATCTCCAGGACCCAAATCTCTAGGAACACTTAATCTGTCTGGAGCTGAAAACCAACAGCCAAGAGACAGACACATTTTTTCCACTGTTTCTGGGATGAGTGTGTGCGTGTGTCTGTTTGTGTGTGTGTGTGTGTGTGTGTGTGTGTGTGTGTGTGTGTGAGAGAGTGTGAGTGTGTGTGTGTGTCTGTTTGTGAGAGAGAGTGTGTGTGTGTGTGTGTGTGTTTGTGTGTGAGTGTGTGTGTGTCTGTTAGTGCGTGTGTGAGAGAGTGTGTGTGTGTGTGTGCATGTGTGAGAGAGAGTGTGTGTGTGTGTGTGTGTGTGTTTGTGCAGTTTGTGTGTGTGTGTGTTTGTGCATGTGTGTGAGTGTGTGTGTGTGTGCGTGTGTGAGAGTGTGTGAGTGTGTGTGTGTGTATGTGAGAGAGTGTGAGTGTGTGTGAGTGTGTGTGCATGTGTGTGTGAGAGAGACTGACTGACTGACTGAGTGATTGAGTAAGTGTTTGCGTGTGAGTGAGTGAATGAGTGAATGAGTGACTGACTGACTGACAGAGTGAGTGAGTGAGTGAGTGACCAGGTGAGTGGGTGAAGGAGTGAGTGAATCACTGTACACACAGGTGACGGTGTGTAGTGAGCACTGAAACAGTCCTCAGTGCAGGGAGAGCAGAGCCACAGACACACACTGTTCTGCAGCAACGCAAGTCTGCCCCTTGACTGCGGAGGAGTCGAACAAGCAGCCGTCACCCCAGAAATAACAAACTCACCAAAAATATGTCCTTCAGCCCCTGAAGAAACTTCCAGAGATCTGGCGGATAACAAACACATTCTGTGGCCAGCCCAGAGCTCCTCTCTCTGCTTCCTTAAAGGGCTGGGACTTTATTTTTTGAGCCGTAAAACACGAAGCCTGCCGGCTCAGAATTGCACATCCTGTTGTTTCCGTGCTGTGGAAGTGTGTCATGGCGGTTAAGAGAGCCGAGTCACCGCCACTTAACCTGAAAAACCACACTGAAAATCCGGCCGTGCAGACTCAAGCAAATGCTTCATACTTCAAAACGAACGACAGAAATGATAAAACCATTGATGTTGCTACAGGTTAGTGCTGGTTTGTGTTTACGGAATGCCACGGGTTATCGTGTGTCTGTTGCTGAGTGGCAGTTGGATTTCTGGAAGCTTCCCTCCCTGCCGCTGCTGAGCAGGCCAAACGGAAAGCTCACCCGTTCTCAGTGGCAGGCGATGACTGGACAGTGTTAACCCTCAGAAGCATTACTGCAGACCCCAAAATATCTTCCCTTCGCTTTTCCCAGTCCTTGTTTTTAATGAATTACTTCAAACAACAAAACCTTTCAACAGCCTCCTCCTCCTCCTCTCCTCCTCCTCCTGCCTATGTCCAGAAAAACCAAGGGCACACAATATAAACAAGGTGTCACTGTATGACAAACAGATGTTGAAATGCGCATTTCCACATGCAGAAAGTGCCACAGAGAAACAGCACAAGCTGCATTCACACTGCAGCCATTGAGCAGATGCTATAGATTCAAAGCAGCTTACAGGAAGTGAATCTGTTCAACAACATAAGTGCAAAAGCTTCAGATTCGCTAGCTGTAAAATGACGGATGTGGTCCAGTAACAAACAAACATTGATAGCTGTAATCCAAAGCACAGCTCATGCCTGTTCACGCTACCTCGATATGTTCTGTGGCAGTGTAATCTTAAGGTTGTTAGGTATAATGGTTAGGGAGCTGGACTTGTAACTCAAGAGTCTGCAGACTCAATTCCAAGCCAAGCAATGTTGTTGTATACCTAAAGAAGGTACTTCACCGGATTTGGTCTAGCAAAGGTCTAGACTGTATATATGGACAGTGTGCAAAAATACAGATTGTGTAAGTCACTCTGGATAAGAGTGTCTGCTAAATGCTCAAATATAAACCACAGCTAAGCCCCGTTTGCCTTATTCATACGTGTTCTTGGTCACTGACCGTGACTGGTCACCCCTCATTTCATTTCCGATACGATGCTTGACGTGGATGAACAGATGGAGGCTCTGATTTTTCCTAATCTATCACGAACCCCGCCACTCATGAACCCCTCACAAACCCCGCCCCTCACAAACCAAGCCCCTCACAAACCCAGCCCCTCAGCTCTGATAATGATGGGGGTGAAGCTGAGAGGGACCAGCCGACAGGCCTGCAGGGTTGTGCCATGCCAGTCTTGCGTAACATTTCCTGGTTTTTTCCTCCGACACGCTGCCTTCACCGTTGTTGAATCTTGGCAGCGGAACTTGGTGGAAAATAATGTTCCTTCATCGCTGTGAAACAGAGGCTCCAAAAAATTTGGCAATTAAAAGCCAGCCCAGTAACCACACCATTCAGTCTGGTACGCTACGAGACATTCTCAGACGAGAGCAGGATTAAACCCACGCATTGGAGAGGCCCGAAAGACTGGCTGTTAATCACCTGGATCACTCATGTGTGAGAAATGAATGTCCGTCTCACAAAGAAAGCCTCACATTCTGAGCGGTCACAAGTTTCCACGCAAGATCTCAAATTCTTCAGCTAGTGACTGCGGACTTAATCACGGCTGCTTTATACAGCTCTGCCATTCTCTTGGCAGATTCTCCAACATATTCACTTGATATGTTATGAATAACCAGAGAAAGTCATGAAAAAATAGTTTGAGGATTAGTGTTTTCTTTTCTTAATGTTAATACTTTGCTCCGAAGATCTTTATGGAAATTCCATAAGCAAATACTAACACCATATGACATATTACTATATCTGTTTTTGACTGACATGTCAAAAACAGAGTCTATCGAAGGAATACCACAATATGTGTCATGACACTAGTAAATATACCGTCATAACTACTCAAAAATTCCTCGTGGCCCGTTAGGAACGTTCTCAGTTGCAACAGTGACTGCTAGAAATGCATTTTCAGAATAACTCTCAGAGGTGCTGTGGGTTTGCTGTTCTACTGCTAGGCACATTAAATTAATTCAATACATGCCGTTTCCTTTATTACTATTCTAGTAACGCTTTATTTGATTCTTTGCATATGGAACCATTCCATAACCACTTACAATGATTAATAAAATGTACATTATATAACTAAAACAGTCATTAGAATACCATGCAGGTAAACATGAAAGTCAGACCAATGTTATGTTATAAAGACTGTAAAGTTACACTTTTACATGTTATGACACGTGTAATGAAGCATTATAAGTGCTTATGACATGCTGATTAAGGTGTTATAATAAAGTGTGGCCGCTATTGCACAGGCGTGCAGTATTGAGCGACGCCTCACGCCTGCGGGGGGAACAGAGAGCTCCTCTTAGTAACTGCTACTGTGGCAGCCATCAGCACAGGACCGGGAGCCAAAGAAAGCACCTCCTCCTCCACCACCACCGCGCAACTGTGGGGTCTGCAGACAGAGAAATGAGCTGTCCGGCCTAATTCCGTACTCTGACGCAGTTAGCGAGTAATGTCAAACCGTCCATTTCCTCAAATGGCCTGGTTTTAAAAACATTTATTTGTTTTATTTAAAGAAAAAGCTTTTCTTTTTTTTGTTGTAGACTACAACAAAGTGCTAATTGCGTGATATTTCATTCATACTGCCAGCTTCCCGGGAATGTGAGGCAGATGGGGCCTGCTCATGATGGACCGGTCTGGTGTGCTCAGAGGGGCACGCCAAACGATGCACAATCCTTCACTTTATTTTCTGCGATTCGCTCCTTGGTTTTCAAGCTGGCTTTGGCATAGAAAACTTCAAGTAGTACATCAGTGCAAAAACAGTTTTTTTTTCCCCACAAGAAAGGGGGGGCTCAGAAGCACTCCATCATGATCAATTAACCACTGGCATGTGTGGCAGGTGGGAATGGGGGTGGGGGGGCAGTAGTATCAGGTAGCCTTTTGCTGCTGAGGAAAATATAAGATAAAGTAAATAAGCAGATTGAACTGCACTTTGAACAGGTAAAGCACACTTTGATGTGGCTTGGAAGAATGGGGCAGAAACACAGACATGTAGGAACTAAGAGAGCAGTAAGGCTCTCTAATGACTGAATGATGCAAAAAAAAGGGAAAGTGTGATGTAATAAAGGGACAGTGACAGTGTGATGCAATAAAGGGACAATGACAGTGTGATGCAATAAAGGGACAGTGTGATGTTATAAAGGGACAGTGACAGTGTGATGCAACAAAGGCACACACAGACGCACACGTATGGACACACAGAAGCACAGACATGCCCTGCTGTCACATGGCTAAGGCAACGGCAGCCATTTCGGATCACCTGCTGCCAGGGATGGTGAGCACAGTCAGCGATGCCGATACCAGTATGGTCCAGTCCAGTCCAGTTCAATCCAAAACAAAACCAACAAACTAGGACTACATTTACAATTCCCACAGAACTGTACCTAATGTCACTTTCACCACCATGGTAATTAACTGAACGATGTAATTTCTACACTCCGATCTTCCAAAAACACTGTTCTGAATGCAAGAACAAATTTTAAACAGAGTATCACTCCATCTGGTCGTAACTGTTGTGTGTGTGTGTGGTGGGTTGGGGGGGGGGGGTGGCTGGTGTTGAGAAATAATTCTGCTTCGGAGAATTCCGGTGTTTCTCTATAAAAATCAAACCCGTGACGACGGGTTAAGGACCCAGAACCAGGGGCGGCCAATCTTCCGAATTACAGCCATCTCTCTCTGCCAGGCCTTTAAAAGGGAACCCTGGACCCGCTTTCCGCCAGCAGCTGAACCCAATCGGCATCGTTTAAAACAAAAAACACCAAGGTGGACCTTGGAAATAATATTTTATTAAAAGAATGCACTGCCATTTTGGCGAGAGATTTCATGGCTTTATGAACAAAATTCCGCAAATTAAAATTCCCGTCGCTTTCAATACTCCTGCGTAACACAATCACTGGAATTCCTGGACCGGAGTTTTGGAGATCGGAATTTTAACAGCGGCGGCCCTTCCGGAGCCAAAGACAGCGGCGGTAAAGCGAAACCTGTGAGTCCAGATGTCATACTGAGCTGCTACAGTTCATATACCGAACCCCCACGGAGAGGAAGGGACATGAGGAGAGTCCATACAGGTTTGGGGAGTAGTGATTGGGTGACAGATTGAAGGTTTTGTATGTGTGTGTGTATGTGTGTGTGTGTGTGTGTGTGTGAGTATGTGTGTGCGTGTGCATGTGTGTATGTGAGTGTGTGTGCGTGTGCGTGTGCATGGGTGTTTTTGTGTGTGTGTATGCATTAGTGTGTATGTGTGTGTGTATGTGAGTGTGTGTGTGTGTGTGCGCGAGTGTATGTGTGTGTCTTAGAGTGTGTGTGTGAGTGTGAGTGTGTGTGTGAGCGTGCGTGCGTGTGCGTGCGTGTGTGTGTGTGTGTGCATATGTGCATGTGTGTGTGTGTGTGTGTGTGTGCATATGTGCATGTGTATGTGTGTGTGTGTGTGTGTGTGTGTGTGTGTGTGTGTGTGCATATGTGCATGTGTATGTGTGTGTGTGTGTGTGTGTGTGTGCGTGAGTGTCTGGACTGGTGTTGGGAGTCAGCAGGGATGCAGCAGCTTTAGAAGAAAGTCCTGGAGGTTTCAGAGCAGAGGCGTTCAGAGTCCTCACCATAAACTATCTCAAGGAGCTAAATGAATTTGGCTTTGGACCAGACTCTCCAAACTTCGCCAGTGTGAGTTCGGTCTTAATGAAAGTGTTTACACTATTTTAACTATTTCAAATTAATTAGTACAATGATACATTGCTCACAAAGCAACAATAAAATATGTCCTATTACCACTGCTCTGTGAAAACAGCTTTTTTTGGTGATTGACAGGCATGCAGAATGGTAAATTGGCCTCTAGTGTGGACAGTAGGGACTAATTTTCAGTTATTCTGCCCTGGAAGAAAATGCCTGGATTCCGGTTTCTGTCAGATCCAGTTCCAAGGCCATGTTTTGTTTTGTGTGGAGAGGAAAAGAACAAATGCCATCCATGACCAACGTCTTTGCACTGTGAGGGTCCCGCAGTGACCACAGGGCGCCTCTGGGGGCAGCGTGGTGCACAGCCACGCCACAGCTGTGAGACTCAGGGCAGTGTGCAGGGAGGTCTGGAGTCCATGTGCTGTACTGGAGGTCACATGATCAGCCAGTTTTCCCATTGGTCAAAGCCCAGAACTGTTTTCTTTCAGCAATTTGGAAACCATTTACATCAGTTATTTTAATAATGAGGGTTTAGAAACTTAAAGAACAATGTGTTAAGTGACCCCTTCCAGAAGAAGGTGATGTCCAGGAGGCTCATGGTTATTTGTTGAACACATGCTGTAGATGTGGAATGTGTGCAAACAGACAGAAATGGCCGCGCACAGCTGGAGGACTGAAGCTGAAAGTGTTTTTGATTTCAGAAGCTGTTTATTCATGCACATATGCATGTGTGTTAACATGTGCACGAGTATCTGTGAATGTTTGTCCGTGTATACATGTGCATACCTATGTTTATGCAAGAGTGTGTGTGTTTCTGTATATTCAATTTTGTGTGCACATGACTTTGACTTGTGTGTGCGTGCATGTGTTTGTGCATGTTAGTGTGTCCAGTTGTTTGTGCATGTGTGTATGTGCGTGTGTGTTTGTGTGAAAGTACATGTGAATGCATCTCTGTGTGTGTACATGTGTGTATACATTGTATATGTGAGTGTGTCTGTTTGTTTACATGTGTACATGTGTGCATTTTTGTGTACATGTGTCTACATGAATGTGAGTGTGTCTGTATGTGTTTGTATCTGAGTGTATGTGTGTATATGTGTGTTTGTATATTGCTGAGTGTGTGTGTGCGCGCATAAATGTATGCATGCATCTGTATGTGTACATATGTGTGTACATGCACAGGTATGCATGTGTGCGTGTGTGTACAATTTTGTGTACGTGTGCATGTATGCATGTAGTTACAGATGTAGTTATATATCACAAAAATGTGGAGGCACTTGCCTATGGCTAAAGTTTGCACCAAGCTTGTCAAGAAGGCCTTTGTGTTCTCTGCACCATTTACCTGGACTAGCCTGCGAAAAGAGTTAAAACCTCAGGACTTGGTCACGCTTACTGAATTTTAAACTACTGTTAAGAGTTTGGACACAGAGTTTATTGGAATACCAAATGTTGGTTGTACTTTGCACTTCTCCTCATTCTTCTTCTTGTTCTTTTTGTGTATTTTTTTGCTTAAGTTGTTTTGTTTTGTCTGAAACTTGATGTGCTGCTTTTCTTGGCCACGTCTCTCTTGTAAAAGAGATTTTGATCTCAATGGGACAAACCTGGCGAAATAAAGGTTAAATAAGAAATAACACGTGTGCATGTGTTAGTGGGGTCACTATGACAGAGGGCAGAGGCCCGAGTGGCCCCACTTAGAGACATCACTGCGCTTCCTGCTGCTCCAATAGCGGCGGACTGCGAGGACGACTCAGGGCCCTCTCCACGCTGCGCAAACATCAACATTCCAGCCGAGCCCGCGGCCAGCCAGGAGAGACAGGCAACACGTTCCAGCGTCCGGCCCCTGGGGCCGCGGGGCCCCCGCGCCTCCCACAGACAAGGCCCTTTTTGTCTCCGGCAGCCCGACTGCCTGTCACTGAGGAGAGCAGGGCAGCGGGTCCCAGTGCTGACACACCACAGCTACTGTGGCCTGGGTATACACTCTCAGACTGGGGCACACCACAGCTACTGCATCCTGGGTATGCGCTCTCAGACTGGGGCACACCACAGCTACTGCATCCTGGGTATACGCTCTCAGACTGGGGCACACCACAGCTACTGCAGCCTGGGTATACGCTCTCAGACTGGGGCAAGACACTGGCAGGCTCCTGGAGTCTGCACTCAGGAAGCAGGGGAGTGCGTGTGAATGAAGAATGAAGAATGAAGAATGGGATTTAAATGTGATTGATTCCAGATCGCACTCTTTAATTAGCGAACATAGAGAGGTCTGGTTGTGTTTATTAACTGTCTCAAATAACTCACAAAACTGCAGGCAAAGAATAACCCAACGTTGCTACACTAAGGCAATAACCCAACGTCTCTACCCTAAGGCAGGGAATAACCCAACCTCCCTACCTTAAATCTTACCCAGATTCTCAACCTTAAGGAAGGAAGATGACCCAACCTCTATACCCCAAGGAAGGACAACAACCCAGATTCTCTGCCTTTAGACAGGAGCATAACCCAACTCCTCTGCCTAAGGCAGGAGAATAACCCAACGAACAATAGTGATACTGTTTAAGATATCTAGTCAGGCTGTGGAGATATGCAAAACCTACAGTGCAGTTTGAAAGAGATCCTCCATGCTCATATTCCCCTCTGACACAAGAGACAAAGGGAGACCACACACGCACACACGCGCACTCTCACACACACACACACACAAACACACATACACACACACACACACACACACACACACACACTGAAGTCTCCACCGAATGTGATCAGTTAAGTTCCCATGGCACTTTCCTGGAAAAAGTCCAGGCCTTAACCTTGCCACTTTAACCTTGCTGCTTTGACCTTGCCGCTTCAACCATGCCGCTTCAACCTTGCTACTTTACCCTTTCCACTTTAACCTTGCCACTTTGACCTTGCCGCTTCAACCATGCCGCTTTAACCTTGCTACTTTACCCTTTCCACTTTAACCTTGCCACTTTGACCTTGCCGCTTCAACCATGGCGCTTTAACCTTGCTGCCTTGGTCAGAGCCCCACAGAACGGTATCTCAGCGTCTGGCCATCTCATCATCTCCCTGCACCTGATTGGCTGCAGACTCCCTCCCATCCCCTTCCTCCACTCATCCCCAGACCGCAACGGCGGGTGGGAATGGAGAAACCACACACACACATTCAGTGACAGACAGACCTAGGAGGACAGAGGCTGAGACAAACACACTCAGAAACATACGAACGGCATCCTGAGTCCCAGGCAGCACCCTTATGGAAACCCAGCCCTGCTTCACACCGGATCCTCTTTCAGGGGTGCGCTGGAAGAGACCCCCCACAGGTGAGCTTCAGGCTGGGCCTCGGGAGAAACTGACCTGGGCCCGTCTGAGTATGAGCAGCCCCCAGGAAAGCTGGAGAGATTTTCTTTCTCTGACGGGGAGGGGTCATGTCAGGCAAACACAGAGAAGAACTCCAGTCCGACACATCCTGGTCTCTCACAGACCATAACATGACCCTGTGAACTGACCTGCTGCGTCGATCATGGAAGTGCTCTTTAAAAATAAACATTTTGACTCATCATATAGCGCCGGAATGTCAGATATCACTGCACGGTTTCACTCTCTATCAGCTCCTCATGCCTGCCTGCGTATCCGCAGATAGACAGCTAACTAAGTTATGTAGATATATCAGCTTTCAACAGCTATACTTACTTTGCTCTTAAAACAGATAGTGTGAAGAGGCTCTCATCTGCACTTAAAATAACAGTGTTTTGTATGTGACAACGTAGAGCTGTTTACCAAACCACCTCCTCAAAATCTGCAGAGCAGGAGTTAAATAGTATTAAATGTGAAATCAGGCAACCGGGAAGGCAATTCAGAAGTGAAGTCTGGAACAACAGCATACAAACCAAATCAAGAATAGACATGGTCAAGAATTATTAAAAAAAAAATTCTGCATAATGGGTTTTGAAAAGCAAAATGAATGGTGCAAGGACAGCCAGAGAAATGTTAAAAAGTACTGGCACCAGCCATCTGACTGAGATACAGTTTCTTGCCAACCTTCAAAAGAATGACATTTCATTCGCCTGATCCTGGACGAACGTGGACCACGCCACGCACACAAACGCTCAGTCAGGTACCACACATGGTGCAGAGGCTCATAAAGCCTACAATGAAACCTACTCCACCTTCACCTGCGTGGAACGCATACCGGCTCAAATCACCTGAGATATCTGTGCCGGAGAGGAATGAAGAGAAACAGGAGAACAGAGGCCAGGAACCATTTGAGCCCGAGGGAAAGAGAAATCGCACACAAAGCTTTGGTTTTCGGGATGCGAATAAAATGACAAGTTTTTCCAGCGGACTTTACAGAGCCAGGTATGCCAAACATTCCACACAGTCTCCACACCTCCACCTCCTTACCTCTATCATCACTCTTCTCTCTGCTTCTCCTCCCTTCATTTGACTTCTCTCTGAGCTCTGTTCCCTCCATCTTTCATTCTACCCTGCTGTCATACATGATATAGACTTCATCAAACTTGTCTCATGATGGCAAAAGTAAGACTCAATCCTGAGACCAAAGTTCCATAATAATACATGTTTGAGTCATGAAACGATATTTTATCAATAAAACACAAATACATGAAACAGTGGGGCATATGTGTCTCCATATTGAGACATCAGGTGACCACAGAGCACACAACAGCAACAGGTACATCAATTTGCAGATTCAGCAGCAAAGAGAAGTCTGCGTAGTTTCTTCTCAAATGAAACTAAATTCTAAAATAAGCACTTATAGAGGGTTACGAAACCCCTTCGATTTGAGCTCTCATTTGCTTTATTTGATTGTTTACAACTATAAAAGTTCAAAATGGATATTTTCCAATGCATTTCAATGGCAAGTCTGGTCTCAATATGGCATCTTATCAATACGCATTCCAAACTCTCCATAATCTGTGACTCGGCACTGAGACATGCGCACAGCCACGAGGGAGGAGCTGATTGGCCAGAAAATAGAATATCACACTGCCGTTGCCATGACCACCACCATAAACCCGTCCCTCCCAGCCTCCTCCGTTCCAGGAGTGGACTCAGCACAGACCACCCTGTGAGAGGGGTCAGGGGGTCGGTGACATGAACATGGCAGCCAGTCCAGTCCACACCCCCCACCCCCATGAGACTGTGGACAGGATTCACATTGGCCCTGCTGTCATGGTAACCTGACACAGAGAAGTCCCAGAATGACCTCCACAGTGTCTGGTCCCACAATTCCGTCTCTACAGGGAGCACAAACACAGTCATGGAACTCAACACAGATTCATCTGGCTGATCCAGCCAGTGTGGAAAAATTAGATGACTCTTTGGCAGGTTTTGATCCGACCTACTGTATTTGGCTCGACGATAATTTGGCTCTCACATCTTAAAGGGATATTCCAAAATTATGGGCCATTAAGACTTTCCATCTACTCACCAAGAGTAGAGCCACCCACCAGTACCATATCAATTTTAAAGCACCATAGTAATTTAACTTTGTGAAGATACCTCCAGAACTAATGAACTGGACCATACTAGAATTTGCACAAATAACAGACGTTGTTGGGATTTTCTGATAATGCTACCTGGTCCAATCAAAAGTAAGGAAATGCCTTCTCTCCCCACCAGTGAAATGAATACAGAACCAGTGGGTTGTTCTGCTCTTGAGGAGAAAAAAAAGCTGTTTGCCAAAATGTCCCAGCATCCTCACTGTTTTCATTTTCACTCTTCTCTATGTTTTCCTCTCTGAAAATGAAATGCTGACTGTTTCTTTTTTCTCTCCGCTGAGTCAGTGAGAGTCTTAGTTCCTGTGAAGAGGACCATCGCCCTTCCTGACAGGTCACATGACACAAGCATGGTTACAGCGATTATGACATCATCGCCACAAAGGCCTGTGAAAGACCAATAAGAGCCTCGACTCCTGTGGGCCACACACACACACACACACACACACACACACACAGACAGACAGACACACACAGACACACACAGACAGCTCATAATCTCGCAGTGTGTGGGTGGCATGTTAAACTCCCTATGAGTCAATACAAATTTAGGGAATAAAGGGATTTCTGTGTGATGGACCCGAATCTCAGGCGGCATTCTGGGATATGGAGGAAATTTAAAAAAATAAAAAACAAATCGTGGGCATTGAAGTGGAATCGAAGCAGCTGGGTCACGCCAACGACCGTGACAAAAGAGCTCCTCTGCATCTGGGAGTGGAAGATGTGGCTAACATCCTGGTCCGGTCCGATGACAGCAAATGGCAGCTGAGAGAGGGACCTGAATGTGGGCACGGTAGCACTGCACTGGACATCTGAAAGCAAAGACTGGTTTTATGCTATCTGTCAAAGCATTTAGCATGAGGATACTATGAGGTCAGCACTATTAGGGCAGCGCTGTAGCGGAAGTGTATCATAAAGGACTGCTCTGTTTGGTGGCAACATTATGGGTGGTCCGTACTTCAAGAAAAATCCCAAAGAGAGTGGACATGTATGGGCAGTACTGTGGATTCTGCAGTGTAAGAACAGTGCCGTAAACTCTGTAGTATAAGAGCAGTGCCGTAAACTCTGGAGTATAAGAGCAGTGCCGTAAACTCTGTAGTATAAGAGCAGTGCCGTAAACTCTGTAGTCCTCAGTGCTTTGAGGTCTGTTGTATGGAAGTATGAGATCATGTGGGCAGCAATGAGAGGCCATGAATATGTGGGTGGCACCTTTGAGTCACTAATATGAGGTCAGCACTACTGAGGGGCACCACTGAGTCAGTACCATGGGGATGTCACTGTTCGTGGGTACTACGAACACACTACTGTAAAGTCATCATTAACATGAGGTCAGCGCTACTGAGGGGCACCACTGAGTCAGTACCATGGGGAGGGCATGACTGAGTCAGTACCATGGGGGTGTCACTGTTCATGGGTACTACTAACACAGTACTATGAGGTCATTACTATTGGGGGGTACAATGAGGTCACTGATATGAATAACATCATTGTAAAAGCTAATAACAGCATTCCACTTAAAGCATTCTGCTGAATGTACATGTATATCTACAGATGGGATTCTGGTCAGGTATACATCAGCAATGCCCTACTTGGGATTCGAACCTGCAACCTCCCAGCTGCATAACCATTCCACTACATTTATATACAACATGATATACTATGCATCATAGGGGTACCATGTATGTTTTACAATCTACCCATAACTCCTTGTCCGGGTCATGAAATCTGAATAGCAGTCAGCGCCGTTAATCTAGGGGTAATTTCGTTGGAAGAAGAGCAACAATGAAGTGGAGAGAGGAGAGCCCATATCAAAGCAGAAGCAGCCAGTGTTGACATGCTCAATTCGGCGGCCTTTTGGGGGGGGGGGACCACAGAGGGAGATGGGTGCGGAACCGGGTGGGGCCGGTGTGTGGAGGTGAACAGCTGTGGGTGACTCAGGCGCCACGCGGTGAAGCCGCGGCCGTGCGGACGTCACGCAAGCCCACAGCTGCACCTGTGGCCGTGCCAAGCGCTGACAGCGCAGAGAGTTGCCGATGCTCAGAACAGCTCGCCAGGTCATGGAATGGAAGCCTGGAGGGATGACGTCCAGGCTGGATGTGGTGCTGGTGGGACGGTACAGGCTGTAGGTGAACGAGGAGCTGAATAGCCTGTTCTTTTTTTTTCACCCCGATTTTTCAAATTTTTCTCAACCCGAACTCATTGTACTTGTTGACCCCACCACAGCACCCACTGTGCCGGCTTTGGGAGGAGAGGCCGTGCATGTGACTCCTCTGATTCACGTGACGAAAGCCGCACCACTAATCGCGCACAGCCTATGATGTTGGAGGATGATGCAGTCAGCATACCCTCAGTTCATGCCGCCACAGGTGCCCAGGATGACCAGAGAGGGCGCTATGGCGATGTGACCAACAAAGTTAGCCTGAACCCCCGATCTCAGGGATCCCAGGCAAACCTCTTACCCTGTTTGCCACTCAGAGGCCCATGAATGGCCTGATCTAATCATCTTTCTTTATGTATCTACCTCATATCACAGAGCAGATCTCCGCTCAGAGAAATAATGATGCGGAGAGCGCAGAGCGCAGCTCACCAGCCAGCAATATCCTGCTATCCTGCCCGCCCACACAGAGGGAGATCACAGCCCAGTGCTGACCACAGCCCTGCTCAAGTTCACTGAGTGAGGCAGACTGGTGACCACTTACTCAGGAACAAATGCAGGCTAAGAGGTGTACACACACACACACACTCACATCTCACACACACACACACACACACACACACACACACACACACACACACACACACACACACACACACACACAGACTCACACAAACACACACACACACTCTCTAACACACTCTTTCTCACACACACACACACTCTCACACACATAGACACACACTCTCTGACACACACACACACACACACACACACACGCATACACACACACACTCACAATCACATATACACACAGATATACACACAAGTGCTTGTTGTACTCAGAAACAAATGTACACTATGATGTAACCACACACACACTCTCACACACTCTCACACACACACACTTACATGCGCATATACACAAAGATATACACAAAAGCGCTTAATGTACTCAGAAACAAATGCATACTAAGAGGTCCACATACACACATGCACAGATTTTAATACTTTAATACTTTAAGACCCACACTCATGCCTCTCTGTAGCAGTTATCTCATCCTTTGCGACCATTAGGGTTAAATGGTTTAACGAGACCATGAAAGAACATTTCTACAGCTTTCAAATTGGTAATGCACCATGAAAATAAACAAAGCCAGAGAGAAAGCGAATGTGTCGCAACCCTGCACTAGAAATCCAGATCCTTGGAGTGGTGAAGTCCCCACCCACTAAAATAAAAAAAAAAAGAGGGAAATAAGACAACAGAGCTCAAACACAGCAGTCAATTGCTGACTCCGCAACTTAATGACACATCAACACCGCCCCCCCACCCCTCCACTGCCATGACAGCAGGAACACACTGGCCCTGCCAACCGCACGAGCGGAAGAGAGGCGGACGGAGGGAAGGGAGGGAGGAGGAAGGGAACAGGAGGTGGGGTGTTTCTGGAAAAAAAACATAGTAAAAGGAGGGGTGAAACTGTGTGCTAGAACGGAGAAGCCCCATTCAGAACAGCGAGGCCCTCACCCCCCTGCCCCACCCCGCCCCCTACTCTTGGCATTCCGAAAGCGGTTGTTGTTGTTGTTGTTGCTGCAGTTGCCTAGCGACCCCTCTGAGAGCGCGTGTGAGAACGCTTATCATGGCTCTCTGGTCCGGCTCGCTGCTGTCTGTCTGCGTCACCTGGACGCCGCTGGCCTCCCCCCTCCCCTCCCCCCCTCCTCAAAAACTAACCCCAACTGCTCCTGAGGGCCGAAAATGTAACAGGCTTTCCAGATCTCTTTAAAATAGACATTCTCAGGGCTGAGGAGGGAAAATAAAGTGGTCTGAGGAAGAGAAATATTAGTGGAATCAGGTGGTCTAGTTCCTGGCTGGAGAGAGAGAGCCTGCAGGCACTGTGGCCCTCCAGGAGAAGGGTAGAGTAGCCCTGCAGGCACTGTGGCCCTCCAGGACCAGGGTAGAGTAGCCCTGCAGGCACTGTGGCCCTCCAGGAGAAGGGTAGAGTAGCCCTGCAGGCACTGTGGCCCTCCAGGACCAGGGTACAGTAGCCCTGCAGGCACTGTGGCCCTCCAGGAGACCAGGGTAGAGTAGCCCTGCAGGCACTGTGGCCCTCCAGGACCAGGGTAGAGTAGCCCTGCAGGCACTGTGGCCCTCCAGCACCAGGGTAGAGTAGCCCTGCAGGCACTGTGGACCTCCAGCACCACGGTAGAGTAGCCCTGCAGGCACTGTGGCCCTCCAGGACCAGGATAGAGTAGCCCTGCAGGCACTGTGGCCCTCCAGGACCAGGGTAGAGTAGCCCTGCAGGCACTGTGGCCCTCCAGGACCAGGGTAGAGTAGCTCTGCAGGCACTGTGGCCCTCCAGGACCAGGGTAGAGTAGCCCTGCAGGCACTGTGGCCCTCCAGGACCAGGGTAGAGTAGCCCTGCAGGCACTGTGGCCCTCCAGGACCAGGGTAGAGTAGCCCTGCAGGCACTGTGGCCCTCCAGGAGAAGGGTAGAGTAGCCCTGCAGACACTGTGGCCCTCCAGGACCAGGGTAGAGTAGCCCTGCAGACACTGTGGCCCTCCAGGAGAAGGGTAGAGTAGCCCTGCAGGCACTGCGGCCCTCTAGGACCAGGGTAGAATAGCCCTGCAGACACTGTGGCCCTCCAGGACCAGGGTAGAGTAGCCCTGCAGGCACTGTGGCCCTCCAGGAGAAGGGTAGAGTAGCCCTGCAGACACTGTGGCCCTCCAGCACCACGGTAGAGTAGCCCTGCAGGCACTGTGGCCCTCCAGCACCAGGGTAGAGTAGCCCTGCAGGCACTGTGGCCCTCCAGCACCACGGTAGAGTAGCCCTGCAGGCACTGTGGCCCTCCAGGACCAGGGTAGAGTAGCCCTGCAGGCACTGTGGCCCTCCAGCACCACGGTGAGCAGCCCTGCAGGCACTGTGGCCCTCCAGGACCAGGGTAGAGTAGCCCTGCAGGCACTGTGGCCCTCCAGGACCAGGGTAGAGTAGCCCTGCAGGCACTGTGGCCCTCCAGGACCAGGGTAGAGTAGCCCTGCAGACACTGTGGCCCTCCAGGACCAGGGTAGAGTAGCCCTGCAGGCACTGTGGCCCTCCAGGACCAGGGTAGAGTAGCCCTGCAGGCACTGTGGCCCTCCAAGATGAGAGTTGAGAATCTTCTTATTTAAGTACAAATGACACAACTCCATCACATACAGATACAAAAAGTTGTATCATGTATTATTACTTATATTTTCCAAAGTAATTCTCCTCCCACTTCCGTCCTTCTGTCTGGGAGACTGGGTGGGTACAGTGGCAGGGGGCGAGGGGCGAGGGGCGAGGAGGCGAGGGGGTGAGGGGTTTATTTTAAGCCTTTCCGCCCATGCACTGGGTCGGGGTCTGTGACTCACTCCCATTGGAGGGAAATTCCTCGTGGCAGACGGCCCCCGCCGGACTCTGTGAGGACAGCGCCTGACCTCCTGACCCGCGGTTCCACTGGCCTAGATTGAGCCTGACCGGCCCCACTCTGGCCTGGACGTCCTCCAGCCAGGGGGTCCACAGCGCGAACGGCGTCTGGGGAGGGTGACGTAAGACCCGGCTTCGTCCGCAGGAGAGAGCAAGGGAGGGAACCAGAGAGGGAGAAGACAGAGGAAGAAAAGAGGAGGTGAGAAAGAGGGAGAGAGGGAAAGAAAGAGCGTATTTTTTGTTTTCACATCCCTTCAATATGGGTGAATGTGTGTGTTTCTGACACGAGGGGTTGGAGAGTGTTGTTAATATCCTTGTTCTTTGTATCTTATTCTTTAGCAACACAAGATTACCTTGCCATGCCGAATTTTGAATTTTGAAATTGAGAGAGGAAGAGGGGGAGAGAGCAAAAAAGGGGGAGAAAGAGAAAGGAAGAGAGAAGAGGGGATAAGGGGAGAAAGAGGGACTATATAAAGGTCGCCAGGCCAGAGGCCTAAAAGCTGCTGCAGTCAGACTGCTGAGTCAGGCCTCTCAGCGCAGCCACTCTGACAACAAGCTAACTCACATCTCACCCTCCGAGGAGCAGGCGGCAACCAGAGAGCCCCACTCCGTCTCCAAGGGTGTATCGTCTGCATCAATGAGGCCATTGTTCCAAAATAACTCCTAAAACAAACCCTCAAGATCTGATCTGATCCGATCGCGTTACAGCTGATTAAAACGCTGACAAACGACTTCTCGCGGTTGGGAGCGATTAAACGTTGCCATCGGTTACTGGCGGAGGATCAAACCCTTGATGAGCGTGGCCGTGGCGGGCGGAATCTGCGATGAGAGGTGCTGGTCTCACCCAGGCGTCTGAGCCGCCGCTATCTTTCTTCAAGCGTGGGCGGGAAACGTACAAACTCAGACAGATCCTAAGATCCCACCCCCCGCCCCCCCCAGCACCAGCGGCCCACAATTCTACTGTTACAATGCTTTCTTTCTTTCTTTTTCTTTCTTTCATTCAGTTCAATGGTTTTCATGAAACACCATATTATTATTTATTATTATCTTTAGAGTAGTCAGGGCCAGGTCTTGCCCAATAGGTTGTGACTGGATTTTATTTTCAGATTAAAATCACCAACCAGTTCCGACCCAAGAAACCGTTTGAAGCGAGTTAAGTGTGTAATCAGCTGTGCTGACTGGCCAATGAGGCGCTGAGTGAAAACAGAAACAAGCACATCCTGTAGCCATCCAGCATCATGACCGGTCACTCACAGGGATACCGTGAAGCAGAGGTGAGAGCTGTTAAGGGCGTAGAAGTGGTGTGTGATTGAAAAAAAAAAAACGATTGATAATGACCAATAACATGGAAGGATTCTGTATGGTTATGTGCCTGATGCAAATCGCCAAGATGAGTGTTTCAAACAATAAGTATGTTTGGGCAGCCAGTAGTCTAGTGGCTAAGGTTCATGACCCTAGAACCCGTGAGGTTGGTGGTTCAAGACTCAGTCACTGGTTGGGCCCTTGAGCAAGGCCCTTAACCCTAGGGGGAAGTGGCCCTTGGTTAGCCCAATCAACAGTAAGTCGCTTTGCATAAGAGCATCAGCTAAATCAGTCTGTGATGTACATGTACACAGTTCAGAGTGAACTGAGTTCCCTGTTCCCTGTTCATTGTGAGATGGAATAACAAGCGGTTGAATCTCCCAGTCCTGCTATCGCTGCACTGCCACAGACAGATATGCCTCTTCATGTTCTTTTCCACACAGCAATAGTCTTTTAAGCCATTCACTTCAGACGGCAGCTTTTTGACAGAAGCGTGTGCCAAACGGATGAATAAAAGGATAACGGGATAACGCCCTGGCGTGGCAGGTCTGCATCTTGGGGGGGGGGGTGGGTGGGAAATCTGCTTCTCGTTCTCCTCCTTTCGCCGCACGCAAAACAAACCTCCCAAGGCGACGGCGGCTATTTTAGGAATCTGTGAGGTGACTCAGAAGTGCTGTTCATGACCTCCAGGAATGTGAGCAGTCATTTTAATACATGTCCATGGAGGTCTCTGAAACAGCCTGTCCCCGCTCCTCTGGAACACCGCCCCCAGGGGTGAGGGAGGTCTCAGGACAACCGGGGGGGTCAAATGACCTTTTCTCCCCCAGCCCCAAATTTTCTCCTCATGTCTGCCCCCTGAACCCAGATCCCAGATGCTGGGTTAAGGAGACATTTTATTTGATTCTGGTTGCTTAACCTCCGTTTTACCAGGAAGTCTGAGGTTAAAAGCCCACCCGAGCCGGCCTACTTCCTGTTTTCACTCCAAAATACACCTATAAAACAGCAGCAGAGAGCGGAGGCGTAAATATTTCACAGACCTAGTTAGAAGTTAAAGTAACACCCTACTTCGCAACTTCACAAACAGGATAGCTACGTCATATATGTCACGGATGCAAGGACTTAAATCACGGCACACGGAAAACCGTTTTAGGAGGAAAAATTGATGTTGACACCGAAAAACAGTCATAACTCTACTGACGTCAGTTTTTCGTGCTCAGATCATTGAGCAACGCCGTTTTCGAACAACAGGATGCGCTATATAGAGGAAAAATGTCAGGATAAGATGAGTCAAGCGGCCCTTTTTTACTTCAAGATTTGTTGTGCAAGAGATGCAAGAAAAGCAGCAGTTCGACAAAGGCCTTATTAAGCAGGTAAGACTGTACTCTGAAGTGTTTGAGGGTGGAAGTGAAATTTGAGGCGACTCTATTCAGGCTTCATTCAAACAGGAAACCTCACACCTGAGGATGACCCCAGTAGGAGGGTTACAGGTAGTGGGGGGTGGGGTTCCGCTGGGCTGGAAATGGGAGGAGCTACTACCAGTGACTCAATGACTTTGACCAATTACATCATTGGCTGAGAAGAAAAATACATTTTTGATTGGATCAGGTTAATGATTGACAGCTGGTGTAGCTCCACCCTAATGGAGCTCTTGAACCCTCAATTCAAACATCACCTATTTGGGGTACAGGCAGGTGGGACCTCGCAACCACCCCCTAACCGAACATCCCTTATAAGGAGAGAGGTCACATTCTCAGCTGCTGTGTTTTAAAGCTGGAAAAAGTCATGTTTTGATTATCTTTGGAAGGAGTCGCTGCTCTGGTTTGGAGTCTTGCTTTGAGATGCTGTGTTTTTAGAGGGGAGATAAGCTGTTTAGTCTGTCCTGGCTCTGTCTCCGGCTCTTGGGCCTGTTTTCCAGGTCGGCTCCCCGGATTGGGTCATGGCTCTGGCGGTTGCGTCATGGGCTGGTCTGCGCTCCGGAGAGCTGGGTTGGGGCTTGTTTAGTCTGGGTTTTAGGTACTGTGTGAACCCCCAGCTCCGGTCCCCGGTGACTCATCCACCCTGTCTCTGCTGGGGGTGCCGCAGCTGGTGTCCCGGAGTAAAACGGACCGCGCGGCCCTACTAGAGCATCCTCTATGCGCCCGTCACCCTCGCTCCACGCGGGCCTCACGCACTTCACCAGAACCAAGACCGCCTCTGTCTGTCTCCATCTACCTGCCTCAGTCACTGTCTCTCTCCCTTTTTCAGTCTCTCTCAATGTCTCTCTCTCTAGGTCTCTAGGTTTCTCAATTCAACAGAACATACAAAAACTCTGCAACATAGTATCACATACAATAAATACCTACAAACATATTTACATACAAAAAAACCCTCTTTCTGCTTCTCAATTAAATTCTGTTGTTTTTTTTGGCACTATAACTGTAGCAGTTGAGCCAAAGCAAAACATACACAGAAACTTGTGAAGTAGGACATAAAATAAGAACAAAAACACTGAAATACCAAAAAAAAAAAAAAAAAAAAAATCCAGCAACCTCTCAAATTCAGATGTGCTTCTCTGCCATTTCACCAAAAACCTGTGTGGTGAAAACATCAATACACACCAATGAGGCGAAACATCTGTCTCATTCCTATCCTCCTCCTCCGGCTCCTTCCCTCCCTTTCACTCCCTTCCCTCTCTTCTTCCCTCCCTCACTCTTTCCCTGTGTCTTCTTTTCTCTCACACTCACTCGCTCGGTCTCCCTCCTCTGTGCTGTCACTGACCGTCTCTCCGCTGTGGTCCTTCTCTTCGCTGGGGAGTGTGAAAGTATTGCTGAATGTGAGTGAAGGGCTGGGGGTGTGGGGGTGGTGGGGGCACACATCATCATTTACAGAGAACCTTCCACTTTATCATCTCCAACCATCCCCTGTGTCAACATCATGTCAACTATCACTACCCCCCCCCCCCACCCCCCGTGCATTGTGACACTAGACTTACCCCATCCCCACACCACCTCCCCACCCAAACCCCGCCTCCTCCGCCCTCGCAGGCCCGGCGAAGGCGGGGGCGAGACACAACACTCGTCTGTGTCACAGGGCTCTCCTGCTACCTTTAGTGCCGGGCCTGAGTGCGGCCGAACGTGTGATGTACACAGAAAATGTGTTCCACAGAGCAGCCTGACTCACAGGGAAGGAATGAATGTGATCCAGGAAACTGAGGGGGTTTCCACATGTCTGAGAGCAGAGGAGGAGAGGGAGGGCAGCGCTGGGGGACGGGGAAACGGGAGAGGGAGGCAGGAAAAAAAAAAACCGGGGGAAGAAAGGAAAGACAGAAGAGAGAATACAGAGGGGAAAATGGAGGGATGAAATCAAGACAGAGGAAGAGAAGGCAATAGGAAGGGGGGGATAAGAGAGAGATGGAGGAAAAGCAGAGGAGATAAAGAGGAGAGCATGAGAGAAAATAGAGGGCAAGCTTCAGGCACAGAACGTCAGAGGGACTCAAGAAAAACATGAAAAATAATTTTCAAAAAAGACTAACAGCAGCTTCAACAGGAAATCTCTGAACAAATACCTCCTAATCTCAGCCTGTAGTCTGTAGTCTGACCAGAGGGAGACCACTGGATTTTTAACAAGACCTACTGTAGAGAAAAAACAACAGGAAAACAAGACCAGAAGGAGCTACAGCACCAAATCTCCCACCGAAAACATCTACCAAGCTGGCTCAAACCAGTGACCACTGGCTCTTTAACAAGACCCAGCGCAGAAAGTCTTTTAAACAAAAGCAGAGGCTGCCAGTCCCTTCCTTACCTCAAACACACAAAACCCTTTTACTAAACTCTCTGGCTCCAGCTAACCCGACCAGACACTGACCACTGGCTCTTTAACAAGGCCTACTGTAGGAAAACGCTGACCGGCAGCCCATTCACTGCACTATTATCCGGCAGTGCAAACCAGCTGCCACGGCAACAGCAGAGAGACGGAGACGCCGATGAGGGTCTGAGACACACTTCCAGAGTCTGGGCACAAACAGGGTGAGGGGTTGTGACCCCTGACCCCACTCTCCCTGATCTGGGTCCACATGAAACACCCAGAGAGGTAGCCCCGCCCCCAACACCTGCCAGGTGTTCCACCAAACTTCAGGCTGCCACTGCACGTCTCCAGGCAACCACACCCGCTCACTTTACCTACTTGTAACCATGAGGTTGCAGGTTCGATTCCCAAGTTTGGGCAATGCCTTTTTAACCTGTGAATGAGGCTCTTCACCTGAGTGTCAAAGACCAGCTGTTTACAGCGAATGGGTGACTGTGTGACCCAAGCAGCCATTCCAGAAGAGGACAGGCGGAGCGCTGAGAACTGTGGGCTAGATATATTCAAACACACTGAGGACTGCAGCAAATTCAGTCAAACCCACTTCAAATTTGATCCAGACAAAGCAGACTGTGGTCTCTTTAATTTAAATGTTACACCATTTTAAAATGAGAATAAAACATTCCAAAGGGCACATCTCCAATCAAATGCACTCAGAGAAAACTACGTTACAATGTCAAGCCTGTCCCGATTGAACTGCAAGTGACCTCAACGACCCCTTTGACCCTATTGGAGCTCTTAAATCTGCCGTTCGCAAACCCCCTCCTGTACATTCTCACTAAATCAAACATTGGTTCCCTCTCTTGAGGGGGTAGGGGTGAAATGATCCGCTTCCATGCAGCATGAAAGTTCCCATGAGGAGTTTGGCTGAGGATAACAGCAGCGAACAGGAACGTTGTGTTCCTGGGACACACCCGCACATAAACCTGCATTGTGACGAGGCGCGGGAATATCCTGTTACCGAGCGGAACGGCCCGGGGCTGGCCGCCCCCAGGGCGTGCAAAAGCAGGTGTTGCATGTTCACACACCTGACTGTGTTTAGATCAGTATTTACAGTGGGCTTTACCAGTCTACTCACAGCCATGCAAGCGGGAGGTAAGGCAAAGGCACGTTCATGAGGATAAACAGCTGGGCTGCAGATCCTACCAACACATCCCAATATTTTAATATGCTTTAAAAATGCTTACATCAAAGAAGGGTTCAGAATTATGGGTAATATAAGTAGGTATTTATCAAATGATCCAGCTCTCAAAAAAAAAAAAAAAAAGGGGTGAGTCTTTAGATTGGAAGTATCCATTCCCAGTCAGGATAAAATAAACGTGATTTTTTAAAAAGGCTGTGCAAGTGCCTACAGTTGCTAAAACATGTTTTGAGAACTACAG
The DNA here is from genome assembly GCA_022829145.1 of Albula goreensis. NCBI lineage: Eukaryota > Metazoa > Chordata > Actinopteri > Albuliformes > Albulidae > Albula > Albula goreensis. The sequence goes on along the minus strand of CM040753.1, from coordinate 2,564,228 downwards.
GTATGGCATCACACCGCTGAGTCTAGTTTTAATAAGGGAGAGACCCTCAAAAGGACAGTACAGACGTTGGCCAGAGGATCGTCCATGCTGTACGTGCAGAAGGAAACGGGACACTGAAATCTGGAGAAGCCCTAATCTCTGAGATGCACAAAGAATGCATGCTCGTATAATGCCCAAGACAGAACAACATCATATTTTAAGGTTCAGCTTTAATGTTTGAAGGTTTCTGGTCAGATCTCTTTGGTGTTTTTAGTTTTGGTTTCAGTCACATGGCAACAAACAAACAAACAAACAAACAAACACACAAACAATAAACAACAAACATCCACTCAAGGGTAGACCCTGTGACCACACCCGAACCATTCCATCATCATCAGCACAATGTTCCATCGCTATTATGACTCATCTGTGATGATGTCACAATGCAAATCCAGCCTGAACAGGGATTCATGTGGCAGTTATTATGCTGCATCTGTGATGACATCACAATGCACCCTCAGCTGGTGCAGTGATTCTCCTTTCAGTTTTAATGTCTTACCTGTTATGACATCACAATGCAACCTCAGGTGGTGCAACAACAGGCCATCCGTTGTTTACAGACTAGCTAACTTCCACAAATCTGACCAGCACGGACCTGCTGTCAGCTCCCTCTTCCTCTTTAGTCAGTAACAGAGCAAACCCTCAAACCTAAAACAACCCCCAGCACCACCCCCACCTCACCACCACATTTTCACAAGCCCAGTTCTACTTTTTATTAGTTTGAGAGTTTTTATTTTCCTTTTGGAAAAGAAAATCATTTGAATTCTTCTTTGAATTCTTCTATTTCACAGGATAATAAAACGCATTGAGTTGACCGTTTGCCCTGTACATGGGTGGGTTTGTGGGGGTGGATTAGGGACCCCATTTCAGGCTGTTATGTAGCTGCAGATGTCCCAGGTCCCCCGGCCGTCAATCCAGTTCATTGGCACATTCCCCATGTGCTCGGCACAACCTGAGAAGCAGAGAGGAAGGGCAACACATCGACAGGCAGGGGCCAAATTCTGCAGCCTGTCATGAGTCTGCTATAATCCAACCCCGAGCACTGCCAGAACACAGCCACCGAATCTGCTATAACCCAACCCAAAATACTGCCAACACATAACCCAACCAAGAACACTTGCAGAACTCAACCAGAGACTCGTTCAGAGCCTGCCCCGTTTTCCTCCAGCTCTCTGAAAGCCTGTCACCAGAGCTCTGCCAGTTTCCAGCATGTTCCTGGCCAGCATGAAAACCAATACCTTGCAAGTGCTTTACCATCAGATTCATACACAACGAACTAAGACAGCCAGTGAAGACGCAATATAGTGCAGGATAATTTCAGTTTCATCCACTGTAATTTACACTGACATATTCACAGCTGGACAATTAATGATGCAACTCAAGTGAAATATCTGAAGAGTACAAGTGTCCTGAGTTATAACCCCAGCTTCCCTAACCATTATACTACCGGCTGTCATTTACTGGAGCAGCATGTTTGAATACACAGCCAAAGCTTTACAGTAATACTTAAAAACAACGGTGTTTTTACGTAATAAACAATCGCAATGCTGCTCTCACATCCTCCCTCTCAGAACACTCGACCTTGAGCTCCCCTTGTGCCCGGGATGTTTTTCATCTGTACGGCATTATCGGTGTGTTTCCCCCTAAAGCCGAAAACGCCGAGAGCCAAGAACAACAGGCCCTGGTGCATGCAGAGCAGTGCCGGACGGTGGGAATCTTGCAAGCTTCCCAATAAATGCGATTTCATGCACAGCTGGGCCCGTTCCAGACATCTGCTCCTCACGAACGCCGCGAGTCCCCCAGGTTGGAGGAACTCTGCGAGACTGTGCAAAAAAAAAAAAAACAATCCCCAAAAAATATAATAAAATAATAACTCTACTGGAACCTGCAGCCTGGAGCTGCACCAGAGGGTTCCCAGGCACTGATGTCTGTGAACATCTGAACAGAATGTCAGTTTATTTATCTTTAAACTCACGCAAAAAAAGTTACCGGGGGAACGGAGCGGCGCGCTAGAGGGGTCAGAGCTGATCTCCGTTTCCATGGCGTCCGGCGGTTGGATGCACAAGGATGACCCAGGCCATTACTCATGCCTTCCATTACCCATACTCCCTCTGTTCTAGTACCCACAATCCTCCTCTTCAGTCAGCAGAAGAGTAATGGGAACTGAATTTAAGCCTGTGGTTAAAGTCACATCGCAGCTAGGGACTGCGCTCAGTTAGAGAGGCATAATACCCACAACAGCATGGAACAAGTGAGAGCAGCTTCCAAGACCTACATTCAACTCAAACTGCATAAAGATGTATTACAACAATTGTATGTGTTAATTTATTTAGGGAGATTACTTTACTTCAGGGGAGCTGAGCACTTCTAAAGCAGTGAAGGAGAGGCAGTCGTGCTCTGTCCAGACTGCGTCCCGTAAGAGATGAGGAAGAGTGCAGCTCCAGAATCAGGCCTGAGCAAGCAAACATGTCACCACTCTGAGAATAAACACTGCTGCAGTGTGTGTGTGTGTGTGTGTTTTTTTTTTTGCATTTGTAGGTTTGTCCCATTGCCTCCTTGGCCTTCATCAGTTCAGGTTATTCCAAGCTCAGCACCTGGCTCTGACAAATCCGTTGACAGCAGTGCAAGCACTGGAGAAACCAGAGGGGGCGCTGTTGTCTGCGTGAGTGGCCCTGCTGACAGAACACCTCCCCTGATGAGGAGCGATAGGGCTAGTTATGCATTACACTGCAAGCACTGCTGCAGTCAGGATTACATCTAATTGATGAGCTGTGAGTAAGCGTGTGTGTGCATGCATGTAAAACTATGCATGAGTACATGTGCATGCATGTGAATATGAATTAATGCATGCATGTGTATGAGTGCATGTCAATTTTTCCATGTCTGTGTGTGACTGTACATATTTATGCGAGTTTGTGTGTATGTCTGCAAGTATCCATCTGTGTGTATGTGCTATTGCATGCATGCATGTGTGCATCTGTGCATGCATGTGTGTATGTGCATGCGTGTATTTGTGCACGCATGTGCAAATGTGCCTGTGTGCATTTGTGCAAGCATATACACCAGTGCATGTGAGGGTGCATTTGTGCAAGCACATGTGCACGTCTGTGCATGCACGCTCTTGCGTGTGCTGTGAAAGCTGTACTCTGTAAGGGGCAGAAAGGTGTATTTAGAGAGCAGAGAGCGTTGTGTGAATGTCAAGGTCCCAGCACTGGGTGAGTAAATATTTGAGTGATGGTTTGAGAGCGGAGCAGGGAGGGAGGTGGTGAGAGGGGGCACTGTTTCACAGCCCTGATACTAAAACTGCCACGTCAGCAGGAAACTGCTACTGCCAAGTCAGACTCACACTGTCTGGAGCTGTGGAGAGAGGGAGAGGGGGAGGGACAGCACCCGGGAGGGAGGCGGAAAGAGAGAGCACAGAGGGGGAGAGAAAGAGAGAGAGACATGGAGAGACAGAAAGAGAGGAGTGTGAGGACTGAACACAAAGCATAAAGGGGGGAGAGAGAGAACACAAGAGGGAGGAAAAGGAAGAGAGGATCTCTGCTCCCTCTCAGAGAGAGAAGAGAAAGGGAGAGGAATGGAGAAAGAGAAATAAATTGATAGAGAGAAGGGGGAAGGGAAGAAGGAGAGACTGAAACAAAGTAAGAAACAGAATAAGAGAGGAGTCTGAAAGAAAAAGAGCAAGAAAAATGGAGGGAGAGAAATGGTGACGGCACAAGATTATGAAAGAGGGAGGAAGAGAGAGAAGTGGAGGGACAGAGAGGAAGGAGAAGGGAAGAAAGGAGAGAGGGAAAGAGATGAAGACGGAGGAAAAGGAAGGGGAGAAGAGGAGGAGGACAGCCAGCTGATTCCCCAGGTCATTTAAGGATCTGCGGGTTTCTGGGCGCAGATGTTGCAGGGGAAAGTTTACAGGGTTTATATGGGAAAGGCATTCCCCTGTAACTCACAGCTGTATGTGCACATGTGAGCGTGGTCTCTCCCCTGAGGAGGAGCAGAAGCAGCACCACTCCATGCTGCCAAGCATCCACTAAAGAGAGCACCTCCGCCCACCTCACAGCACCACAAAAACCAACCAATCACAGGGCTTCACGGGTTGGCATGCCGGGTCAGGTGACCCTCAGATTATAATCTATAGCTCTAAGGTACACTCTGCCTATTGGATCTCACGGCTGGCAAGTGTGTGCGTGAGGAAGAGAGAGAGGGAAGCATGTGTGTGTATTTGTAAGGGAGTGTGTGTGTGTGTGTGTGTGTGTGTGTGTGTGTGTGTGTGTGTGTGTGTGTGTGTGTGTTTGTAAGAGAGGGACTGTGTGTGTGTGTGTGTGTATGTGTGTGAGAGAGAGAGAGAGAAAGAGAGAGTGTGTTTGTAAGAGAGGGACTGTGCGTGTGCGTGTGTGTGTGTATGCCACTTTGCCCTGACAAACACACAGCAGTACACGGTCGGCCCATCACTCGCCACAGAGCTGGGCTGTGCGGCGCTGGCCGGATCAGAGGCTAACAGGCCGGCCTTTGACATTCACTCAGCTTGTTTACAGTTATTGCTTGTTTGCAGTGGCAAAGTCCTCCCCAGGGGAGACTGACACAGCCGGTTTGTCTGCCGCATTATTTCCAGCTGCCATCCTTTCCAAACGGCTACCACACAGCCCCCCAGAGAGGCCTGCCACAGGGGCGCTGGATCAACCCAATGACGGTACTGCCTTTAATATGCAGAGCTCTAACACTGAAATAAAGAGGAATGATCATGATAACAATGATGTACTTTGATGATATATGCTGATACTGATGCCGCTAATTATGATTTGATTATTATGATTATTATGATCATTATCATTGGTACCTCTTTGCAAAGATATATCCATGACAACCCCTTGAATCTGAAGTGCGCTATGCCACATAAAATCTGAGCCGTGGACTGCAGAGAGCCAGGAGCCCTGCTGTCGCCCAGGAGATGCTGGCCCCGCCTGCTGGCCCCGCCCACGCCCTGAGCGGGCCTTTTCTGTGGGTCCGGATCAGCGCCATCCTTTCATCCGTGGCGGGACGACATCTGGGAGCGTACCACGCAGCTGCCAAGCTCCGCCCACTGCAGCCGCCGCCACGGCGACCTGGGCCAGACGAACTCGCTGACCCCCCCAGGCTTGGTCCAGTGGGTTTGTGTGCGGTTCCCTCCCTACCTGCGGCCTGGCGACAGCGTGCCCACGGACTGCCGCCCGAACGTGAGGAGCAGCGGAGCAATATTTAGCTGCTCTAAACGCACACGCTGCACTTTCTACAGGAAATGGCGGTTATACGCTGGCATTCCTGTTTCCGTTTGCTTCAAACCCGAGGAATAAGTATCCTGTGGTCACACCATGCATTGTGTAACTTTGTAAAGCCTTAATAAAGCATGTATAACACCTGAATTACACAATCCGACATCTTTATAAATCATTTATGAACATTGGTGTAGGAATTTTGGTTCAGGCAGTTGGCCTTCAGTGACATCATAAGTTATGATAAACTACATTGCAACTGGTTATGTCATCCTTTATTTCAATAATCAATTTGAAATAATTAATGTTTATGTGGCTTATGTGGCAGTCACCCATTGTACCTCACAGTCAAGCACAGGAACTACATTACCCAGCATGCTGAATGGGACATCAGGGTGAGAAGAGAGCTTTCCATATCAAACACCATGTTGCTGAAGTGGAAACCTCAATGCCTTACAAAAACAAAAAGCTACGCAAACACATTCTTATGTGTGAACATCAGATAGCTCCTTCTTTCTCTCACCAACAAACACACACACACACACACACACACACACACACACACACACACACACACACACAATCATGGATAGAAACATGGAATGCGGCCTAAATAAAGAGATTTATTAGGCTTCCCCATTAGGCTGCCCAGTGTTTCCATTGCACACAGCCTTTTATTGCGAGCGCTAGCCACGAGCTGAATTGGACATGCAGTGTCCTGTGATTGCTAGTTTTGAGTTCAAAACGAAGTTCCAAATGATGCATTGTTGATGGACTCAATGAGGCGGGCGGGGAAAACAAGCACTCGACTCAACTGGCTCTGTTCTTTGTTAAAAAGTTTGGAAGACTCTTCCCTACCAGAACTAGACAGCTGTTTCCATCAGCTCAACCTGGCAACTGTGTCCCACAGTCTCCAGAAGAGGGCGCTGCACACACCTGCCTTCTCTGAGCCAGCCCTTGATTCTTTCAGCACTGCAGATGCGACACCAGTCCCACTCCAGCTAGGACCAACAAATGGCAAGATCAGAAATCTTGTAGGTGCCCAGTCAGCCAGGAGAGACCGCTAGAGAGCACTATGGATTTAACCAGTTTAACCCCTTATTCGCCAAGGGCGTGGCTGAGCGCACTTTCCACTCACCAATGCACTGCCATACAAGACTGCAAATAAAACACTGTTCACCATAATCAAAATGACAAACTGCGCCAAGAAAAACACCCCAAAAAGCACAATCACGTCCTCAAACACACTCAAACATGACACATAGATAAATACACTTTGATAGTTTTCTTTACATTTGATAACAACTAAGCCTTTTATTTTGATTAGTTGACTTCATTGCATATAATTGCCCAGTGAGAGGTGTGTGGAACATCTTAATTTTTTTTTTTTTTTTTTAAACACTGCTTGTGTTTTGACATTTCCCCTAGCACTTGGCACTCATTGCTTCAGAGCCTCACTCTGTCATTGTGTGTCACAGGTAACATACACACGTTACAGGTTATGTGTCTCATACAGACTCATTCGCTGCATTTCCACTCTCACAATCCTGTTCAGACCCAGCTGCGCAGAGAGGCACTCAGGAGTGTCTCCATGGGAACAGCGGGGATCCAAACTGTACACGGCCCTTTTCTCAGAAATCTGTCCTCCATTTACAGTCTGAGTGCTCGTCCTTCCCAAAGACATGTGGTGCGTCACACACAACCAGATCTGCTGAATCTTTACATGCAAACACACACAACAACAATAAAAATGTCTCCCAAGAGCGCTCCAAGCATAAATAACGCTGGCGAAGTACAGCAGGCTTCTTACCTGAAAATTCATGAATTTATGGGCAAAAGACAAGAATAAAGTAAAGAGTAAATTTAAGTCAAATATAGTGCAAACCTGAGCACAGGTAAGGGAATACAAAAAAAAAGCAAAGGGTGGCTATTCTATGATTATTCACTATTATTTGTTATTATCACTATTAATAATTATCATTTACAGTGTTTATCCAATTTATCTCTCATTCACATTCCACAGTTTCACTTGAGTGACATAGTGGAGTCATAACCAAAGCACGATCTCCAGAGCAGGACCACGTCTTCCTGTCAGTTCCCTGAACAGACAGCTCCGGAGTGGGTACAGAGCAGCCTGCTCAACACAGATGAGAGTGAGAGTGGAGCCGTGCTAGACAGCGGTTCGGATTGGCGTGCCATGTTTGAGTCGTTAAAGTTCCTGAAATGCAGGTTGCCCCCCCACCTCCCCAAAAATAAAACGTAAACGCGGAGGCGTAAGAATGCGCTGTCTGGCGGCCGGCCCGCATCTCCAGGCGGGTCAGGTCATTAACTGCACCAGATTTAAACATCCATAAATCCCAGCCGCCCCCCCCCCCGGGGCCGGTAACACAACGAGTCGCGGCGTTGCGTAACGCGGGTTCGCCGCCGCGGGCACTTGCATCATAAATACCGTGTCAGTAGGCCCCGAACGGCTTTGTGCACGGATCCTGTGTACGTGGCGACATGTACATGCATGCATTCACACACACTAAAAAAGAAAGGCTGAAAAATCCGTTTGATTTAGATCAGCATTCGACAGGCGTGGATAAAACCCACATGCCTTCCTGTTTCTGACATAGACCATAACTTTCCTCCCGACTCAAGGCAAAGGGTCTTGTAATACTGGATTCCTGGTTCCTGGTAGCTGTGTACTGCAGCAGTTTCCTGGAAGCAGAGAGACTCCAGCACTGACTGAAAGAGCCAATAACAGCTTGAGCAGAGGCAAGGACCAGTATATCACATCAAGAGAGAAACACAATGCTACAGCGGGAGGGAAAACAGGGCATGCAAACAGCTTGTGCCTCTCTTCCCTTTGAAGGGAAACTGACGAAACAAACAAAACTGATTACGAATGGCAAACGTATGGACAAACTAAGACATGTAGGCCTGGCCAGGTAACAGGTGACAGGTGACAGGTGACAATACTTCTTGATTGGAGGGATACCTGACCTGTATATGCTGTGTCTGCAAATACAGCACTGTTACTACGGTCATGCCAAGTAATCTAAGACAAGTGGCACACAGGGTACATCTCTACTTTGTAATTCAGCCTGTATGTAGACTGTATGCAGCAAAACACACCCTGTACAATCTGCTTATTAGTCTGTACTGGCCTTAGCAGTCTACTGTTTTACTTTACACCATTCAAAAATGTAGTATAAATTTCCAAGAATTACTGCATTGCAAAGTGCTAAAGATTGACTCTACTTCCATCTGTTAGCTCTCGTTAGCGAGTATTCGAGGTGACAGACACGCAGACGGTTTAGCACGTTAGCAATGTGACAGTGGGTAAGCCTCGCACCAACACTGGATGGGTGGTCTGAAGAGTCACTGCTAAGCATAAGGGTACATAAAGAGTTCCAGACTCACTGTTTAAAGCCCCCGCTCGACTCACTCTTACATTTTTCCACTGAATGTCACATCCTGTATTTTAACCATAGGGTTGCACAATTATCCAATTCACAAAATCGACATGCAAGGGAGAGTATGAGCACTTTGGCCATAGATGTACATTTTCTGACTTCCTCCTAAAATGGTTCCCCACATGCTGTGGCGCACATTCCTGCATATATTACAGATATATTACAGAAGTAGATATCCTGTTTCTAAATTTATGGAGTAAACACACACGCACACACACACACACACACAGACTAAGTAGTGGGACAAAGAAGTGGGACTGGGGCTTATAGTGTGTAAATGTATAATACATTTTTAGCATCATTATGACATCATCCTGGCCCCCACACTGAACACAGGGCACCACAATGAACACAGTCCCCGCATGCAGTGTATGGAGTGTTTAATGATTGCAGCCTGTCACAGCTAAAGTGTGTGTGTGGAGTGTTTAATGATTGCAGCCTGTGTGTGTGTGTGTGTGCGCGCATGTGTGTGTGGGTGTGCGTGTCTGTGTGGGTGTGCGTGTCTGTGTGGGTGTGTGTGTGTGTGTGTGTGTGTGTGTGTGTGTGTGTGCGTGTGTGTGAGTGTGTGTGTGTGTGTGAGTGTGTGTGGGTGTGGGTGTGGGTGTGGGTGTGTGTGTGTGCGTGTTTATGCATAGTCATTTACCTCCTACAAAAATGAGCTCTACAGGCCAAAACTATGTCAGTCCCTATCACCACTGACAAGAAAATGGATGCACAGGCAAATGGATTGGAAAATGAATGGATATTTAATTATAAAAGCCATTTTCCTCCCTTCATCCATGATTCACATTACACCAAAATGTCTTCCTCCATCTCAACACATCAGATGAATAATTTTCTGGGTTGATGTGAGCAGAAGCCGGCACAAGTGCAAGCACAAGCAAGCACAGAAAGCAGGCCCTGTGCCCTGCTCAAGCTGGCCTATCCAGGCAGGGTTATACTCAGGACCGCGTTACCATGGAAGTGCCCAACATAACAGCATTTGAGTGCGTTTTTTATCTGTACTTTTTAGCTGCAACCAGAAGCTCTACAGGTCGCTCTGTCACTTGGTTGGTCCACAAAAATGTCCCCACCTTCGGTGACCAAAGTTTTCTCCCAAGGAGGCTGATGTTTGGCATTGTTGTCATGTGTGTGTGTGTGTGTGTGTGTGAGAGAGTGTGTGTGTGTGTGTGTGTGTGAGTGAGTGTGTGTGAGTGTGTGTGTAAGGTGTGTGTTTCTGTTCATGCCAATTGGCTAAAAGGGGGCGTGTCAGTGAGAGTGGCCTGGTTGCATGGCCTGGCCTTGCGACTTCACGCTTGTTTATAAAACATCGCTGTTAGCAGGTGGATCAGATATCAGCAGCCGGCTCTACGCGCAGGCTCCTGCAGAAGACGGCGTCCCGCCTGACTGCCGACGGCCACGGTGATCCAGGAGCGTTTGAGTTCACATTCCGACGCAGGTGGGAAGTTCCCAAACGCGCACAAATACTCCTCGGCTCTGCCAAGACGGTCGCTTTTCAGGAAGCTCAGAGCCGCCGGAGCAAGCCAGTTGAGCTTGCGTTAAGCAGGAAGTGAAGGGAAGAGAGCCTGTTATCCAACGCGCGACAGTGCGAAGCTCACGAGGACGTCAGGCAGGCTGTGAACACGCTCTCTGCCAAAGTGCGCAGGTGTGCGTTTCACACGTGGAGACCTTTTTGATTTTACAAAACCTTTCCGAAAGAAAAATCCCTGTCTGAAACAGAATCCAGACTCATTCAGAGTGCTGGATTTCCCCACGTTCTCATTCCCACCTTAAAGACCTACTGTAGTCCTCCTCGTGTTTCATTAGCACATATATCACAGCTCACAACGTGTCAGCTTGAAAATGTTGTTGCACAATCTGGACAAGTCTGAAAACTGACATGTCAGTGAAAGTATGAGCATTATGACCCTATAAGTTCATTTTGTGACTTCTTACTGAGAATACCTCCCAGGCACCTCTGCTTCAGTGGACTAATGAATGATTCTTCAAGTGAAAACAGGAATTAAATTGGCTTTACACTGGTGCATTCGGGAACACCATTTTCAATTAAATTTCTGATGTCCAAGGTTGGCCACACAAAAGCGCACGATCCCCCCCAGCCCCCAACACCCACCTCACTGCTGCATCAGCACAGAGTCTATTTCAAGCAACCAGCAGGCAAACAAAATCAGCAAAACGCATATTTTACTGTTACTGTGACCAACGACCAAGAAAATTAATTCACACTTTTGCAAACAGCACAGTGTGCGGTTTTACTCTCTACACTTGTTGTTGTTGATGTTTTACTTTTTGTTTTCAGTGGAGCAAGAAAAAAAAAAAGGAACAGCCTTTTGTTCCCCGTGACGCTGACATGCGCAACATTTTCTTGTTCATTTTTTTTTGTTTTTTTGGTCTGTTGTGAGAGGGCGAGGCAAGAACTCGGTTGGTATTGGCAAGTTGAAAGATTCCCGAAACAGAAAGATAAACACCTCCAGTCAGAGATTAACCGTCAGCGTTAGCTGGCCTCCTGCCGCTCTACTCTTTGAAAAACAAATATTTGCGACTTTGTGCGGTCACATCACGTAACAGCATTCTCCGGGAAACGCCAACGCTGGATCATCAGTGAAATCATGTGACTCGTGACACCTACTACCCTCTGACACTACGACTCCCCTGTGGAAAACCGGGGCGGGGTGGGGGCTTGGGATGGGGGAGGTATCTACCTTCCTGCTGCCATCCCAAAAACTTCATTCTCCCATCCTTGGAGATGGGTACATTTCAGTTATTTTATTTTTCCCCGAACAGAACTTTCATAACTATTGCTCATTGTTCACCCTTCAGCCAAAGACCCAGTCTCCACCGCCCCACACCCCCCACGCCCCGGACCCCCCACCCCCACAGTCTGCCTGTGATGCTGCTGGGAGAAACTTCTTCCCTTATGATTATTATTGGCTAAATCAAATTACACAGGAGCTGCAGCTCCCTTTCTCCTAAAAACACAAGCTGAGTATTAGACAGAGCGCTGTCTTATATTTCACAGTAATCTTGGCATGCGTTACCTCAACCCCCCCAACCCCGCCATCCCCCACCCTACATCAATTTCAATTTCCATAATTTTTCAGACTTCAGGCAGCCTGTTCCCATTTTTCGGGAGGCTTTAGGAAATACTCATTGGAAACAGAGGGATGTGGTCAGGAAGAACAAATCAGGCCCAGCAAGGCCAAGGGGCTGTGGCGGCAGGGGCGGGAGCGATGAGGTCACAGAGCTCAGCTTCAGACAGACACACTGAAGTCAGAGTGTTCGGCTTCAGACAGACATACTGAAGTCAGAGTGTTCGGCTTCAGACAGACACACTGAAGTCAGAGTGTTCGGCTTCAGACAGACACACTGAAGTCAGAGTGTTCGGCTTCAGACAGACACACTGAAGTCACAGTGTTCGGCTTCAGACAGACACACTGAAGTCACAGTGTTCGGCTTCAGACAGACACACTGAAGTCACAGTGTTCGGCTTCAGACAGACACACTGAAGTCACAGTGTTCGGCTTCAGACAGACACAATGAAGTCACAGTGTTCAGCTTCAGACAGACACACTGAAGTCAGAGTGTTCAGTGTCACAGTGTTCGGCTTCAGACAGGCAGAGTGTTCAGCTTCAGACAGACACAATGAAGTCACAGTGTTCGGCTTCAGACAGACACACTGAAGTCACAGTGTTCGGCTTCAGACAGACATTGAGTTTCGGCTTCAGACAGACATTGTAAAGTTGTGAAGTAACATTGTAAAGTTTCAGAGACACATTGAAGTCATGATGTACAGCTTCAGAGACACACAGTGCAGTAATGGTGTACAGCTTCAGAGAGAGACAAAGGTTGTCACTGTGCACAGCAAAAGAGAGACACACTGTAGTCATGATGATCAGAGAAGTAGTACCATGAAGGTTCAGACTGAAGTGTAAAGTTGCTGTGAAAGCTCAGGGCAGTGCACAGAGAGCACACTGACAGTAAGATTCATTCATTTTTCTGATGTACCTTGGATGCACTGCAGGGATCCGTCTTCTGCTCTTATTGTGAACGTTTCTCCAGGGTTCACCTGAACCAGTATGACCTGTTAAAGGGAAGAAGAAACAGATGGCGCAAACTTATGACATCAGAACATTATTACTTCCAGATCATGGTACACAATTATTATATCACAATCACAGTGACCCATTATTACATCACAATCTCAGGCTGCATCCAAATTTGCATACTAATCAGTGCCTTCTAAATTCGAACAAAAGCAATGCTCTGATATCAATGTAGTGCCCACTTCTCAGAGCAGTACGCGAGCTTTTGGACACACTACCATAGATATAACAGTTGCTATTTTGTTAAGTCAAATGGCTGGAAGTTTACAACTGACATACATCCGTCATCAAACTTCATAGATCTCCGCTGTCTCTGCCGTCTTCTTCTTTTGTATATATCCACCCAACGGCCTTGTGGGATAGCGCAGTGTGCAGTCTCTGTACACTGCAGAAGTTTACTGGAAGCAGTACGCCATCTGGGTAACGCTCGCACACTGGTTCAGCCGGTTTGAGATTTCAGACACACCACATGCTACGCGTACTGATTTTTACACTCTGTATAGTAGGCAATTTCGGACGCAGCCCCAGAAAACAATGATCACGTCACATGACAACTGCAGAACTCTATACCGAGACCACAGTACACCATGATCGGATTACTTGTTTGGTTCTGTGACTACAAAATTTGGTGAATTTACAGTTCACAGCTTTATAGTTATTGCTTTGTTTTTTTCTTCTTTTATGGTCTGCTTTATATCTTTTCTGTTCTGCTTTGATTATTTTATGCTTTAACCATTTATATAAGTGCTTTTGTCATGGCCAGAACTCCCTTGCAAAATGTGGATTGTGAATCTCAATGGGGTCATTCTGGATAATATAAAGGTTAAATGTAATTTATAATATATATACATTTTTTATACTACAGCTTTACAAGGCTGGATATCTTCCAAAGCCTGCTGCTCCACTGCCATCAGCAGAACTCTACCCCACAACAGAAGTTCCGATCCGAGGTCCCGCAGAGCGTACCGCCACATGGCTAGGCAAGGCAGACGCACAGCCCCACAATGAGCTTTACAGAGCCGCGCAGCGCACGGTCCTCTGAACGCACCGAACCCATTTACCATTACACTTACACTGCCTGCGTTTAACGGACGCTCCCGTCCAGACCCGCTGCCTGCGTTCGCAGTGTTTACACAAGCAGAGCAGTGGCGACAGGGAAGGATAAGCAAAGCTCTTACGGTCATTAACGTCAACATTTACACAGCAATAAGAAGCGCTAGAATCAACTACGCTGTTAGGATGATCCTCCAGTCCCGTCATTCACAGTCAACAATAAAGTAAAAATACTCAGCGACAAGTGCAGGATCTGGAGACACCTGTGCTGGGACAGAGCATTCTGTCAAATTCTAATAACATTCTACCTCACAGCGTCCCCATGGTCTGTTAGAGAGTGTGCTTTAAAAAAATAATTTAAAAAAACTCAAATAAATAAATAAATACATGAATAACTCATGGCCACCATTAAGAAGGAGAGATCCAGTCAAAGCAAACTGTCCATCCAGGGACACTGGGCTAAACTCAATCAAACCCTCCCAGTGTCTGGCTTTGAGCAGGTGAAACGTGAGTGAGCACCTGTGTATATACTCATGATTCACTGTAAAGAAAACCGTACATGAAAGCCATTATAGGTGTATAATGGGATTGGCATCATACATCTGAGACCGATGGGTGTTTAATCACAGCAGTAGAACACAAACCATGGACATCACATTCTCCCAAACTGCCAGCACAATCATGGTTCAATTGGCAGCAAAAAAAAAAAAAAAAAAACCTCTGATTTCTGATTGGTTCAGACAAGTCTGTGCAGTTACTGATAGCAAATGGTGTCTCCGCCCACTATGACCTCATGAAGCCTCACTTTCCCATTGGCTGCTATTAGCATGACTACTCTCCATGACTTACTATAGCCCTCAGGCCCTCCCCTCAGTTTCCAGGCAACGCAGCCTTTGACCTTGTCCCTTGACCTTGTCGCTGAGAATTTTGGTACCAAAACTCTGTCACCACAGGCCTAAACCACTTCCCATGATTCAACAGGAGAGGATTCATTCATGAAAGTTATGAAAGTCGCATGACGAGCAGAAACAAACAGCAGAAATGCAGAAATGTAGAAATCCCCTCTCGCAGTGTTCCGACACGCTCCTAAAAGCACTTCCTGAGAGCCACGTGCAGCAAGTTCCTGATTTTACTGCACCCTGTAAACATCACAAGATGAAACAATGCAAAACTGTCACACGGACAGCCGCAGACGGAAAGCCCAAGTGTTCAAACTGCACCCCACCCCCCTCAACCACGCTTCCCCTCTCAGTCTACCTATCAATTAAACAATAAACACTTACTCACTGCAATTCCGCACCTGACATTTTACAACGTGTGGATCTGAGGCTATCGCACCGCAAAAACAAAAGCACTTCCTGTAAGCTGCTTTGAATTAAAAGCATCTGCTAACCTTGTAAAGCAACGTAGGACAGCGCAATTTATACAATATTAATCTTAGGTGTTTAGAAGTTTGGTGTTATCAATCATTCCAGAACAATCCATCAGCTTCACTTGCATGTTGCAGTCAGTTTCCACCAAATCCTTTTTGAAATCTCATTGATATTATTATTATTGAAATATCACCATTAATAGTCGCCGATACAATGCTGAGCAGAACAGCTGAAATTGCCATTGCCGTTATAATCGTTCAGCGCTGATGTGAGGCGATGTAAATGTGCTGTCCCACGCATCCACAGGATTGGACGGTTTAGTCAGACTCACCTGCTGCGAGGCGTCACCATTCATCATGTGGGGCATCATGGGAAGGTCGCCGCCCAGCAGGGCCGGCGGCAGGTCCAGACTCTGGTCTGTCATCATCATGGTGACGTACATTCATGGAGCCCTTTCGTACAGCGGAGACAGAAAGAGAAAGAGAGAGAGAGAGAGAGATTTTAGGTCTCCTTTAGTGCACAGACCAAACAAGAACATCACAGGCCTACTGACGAATGTTAACAACTTCAAAAAAAGAAAACATTAAGGAAAGATTAGCCCACACTCATGCGGCACAAAAACAATGCCATCCTCCTCCTCCACTCACTGCGCAAACTAATTCCTCTTCAAATCTCGACAAAAACTTCCCAACAACCCTTCTGCCGGAACTTTTCTGGGAGGAGGAAGGAGAGGAGGGCTGAACAGAGGGTGTTGGAGACGGAGGGAGGGAACAGGAAGGGGAGGAAGCTCACAGTGGTGGTCTTCCTCCAGCACCTGGCCTTGCTGTGTGATATCTGGCATTGATTACGGTCATTTACGCCGGCCTCCGTGTCTCTGCTGATACCTGATGATAGTCATCTTCATCTCAAAGTAGTGCCATTGGTTTGGCAGCACAGCGCCGCACAGTGCCGCACAGCACCCTGTCAATGTCCTGTCTCCCAAGCAGTGCACGCCTACAGCCAACACTGCAAAACACTGTACTACACTGTAAAAACCCTTCTCTACTGTAACACCTGCACTACCAAATCCCTCCAGCTCTACAGTCTGAACCGGTGGCGCCCATTTCTGGTCCAGGTGGGCCTTCAGGTAAGCAGCCTTTTGCTTTTACCTGATATTCCAAAGCCAGGTAAGACCCCGGAAACCAGGTGAGCTGACTGCAATCAGCTGTTTTATAATTGTTTATTAACTGCTGAGGGTTAACAAAAAACCAGCACACGCTGTGGGCTTCCAGTATGAGGAGAGATGACCACTTTTCTGCAGCAGTAATGGCTTCCTATGACCTATGACCTATGACCTATGACCCGCCCTTGTGCTGCTTAAGCACAGTCCCTGCTGTGGCATCAGAAGGGCAGGTCTGCTTGAGTACGGTAATCATTTCTGCACCTGGACGGACGCACACATGCAAGCATGCATGCTCAAGTTGTTCTCCTGTCCTTTTGTGTTGCCCTGAGTGACATGACAGCGGTTCCAGAAGATCTCACTGCAGACCTCCTTCAAAGGGCCTCTATGTTTCAGCTACACATCACATCCTGTAATTTTTCCCCAAACAAAACGTGGTGCACCCTGAGCCAAGTCCAAAAATTATAGGAAATTATGGAAAATTATAGGAGTATTTTGGCCCTCAAGTGGCATGCATTCTTGCATACATTATAGATGAAAAACAGCCACCCTGTTTATGAAGTTACTAGGCAAATGGGCGGGGGGTTACAGTTACGTTTCCCACTAGTCTCACAAACTCCCGCGGCACCACTCTCTGCTTCAGGTTTGTGACTGTTTCCTTCGTGAGTAAAATCAGGAAGAGACTCCGGCCGGGGTGAGGCATTAAGAGCTGCGCGGGAAAGTGAATACAAAACAAACCCAAAATGATCACAGGCTCTGACTGGCAGACGGCCCCTTCCTGTGTCTTGATTTGCCCTTCCTGAAGGACGTGTGGAAGTTGAGGCTGGATTTCGCCCATTAAAACACTCTCCGGGTTTGGGGGAGCTTATGGTCGGAGGCCCGCGCGCGCCTTGACAGCCCTGCACAGGAAACCGGCTTCACAGGATGTGCTCCCTCTCTCAGCGTGATGGCTGATATGGTGCGGGTCACCAGGGGCACGGCCGAAGCACAGGGAGCACAGCCGCCCTACCCTCAACGGCCGAAGGAACCAGCGAGAGCGCAGCCAGACTGAGAGAACAGTGATCTCACTCAACACACTGTGTTTTTTTTTTTCTGTCCCCGTTTATTACACAAACGTATTGGAACAGGCACATCCTAATCCGGCTCAGCCTATGAAAATACCCAGCTGGGGTTGGACACATGAATTATATCGAGCGCAGAACCGCGCGACCTCCCCAGTTCTCACGCTTTCGTACGCCTCGGCGGGCCCTGCATCACAGCCTGTGCATGTCACCGACGCCGTCCCGATTCCCCGCGCTGGGTAATTTACTCAGATATGCACTTCCTAAGCTGCGGCTCCGAGGTGCGGCCCCGAGGTGCAGAGCAGCGGCTCGCATGCCGCGCATTCCCTGCATATTTTCCATTCGTTCAGGTGGGGGCTGTTCTGCTGCAGGGCAGAGAGGTGGGGGGAGACAGGGGGTCGCGCCCCGTACGGAGGCCAAACCTGCAGCTAACTGGTTAGAAATCCACCCTTTTCCCAGGTAAAAATCTGAGGGGCTGCACTGTGCTTAACCCTATGACAGTGTAGCATAACGTTCAGGAAGCCAGTATACTCAGAAGTATTTGCTTCCCAGGTGGATTACATTACACTAGCAGCTAGGCATTTGGCAAGCACTCTTTTCCAGAACAATATTAAAAATATAAATGCCTTGCTGATTTATGCAGCTGGACCTTCGCTGAGGAAATTCAGGTGAGGTACCTTGCTTAAGAGTACAACAACAGCGCTTTGGCTGGGAATTGAACCTGCAGCCTCTGAGTTACAACGCCACCCCCTACACTACACTGATTGGAGGTGGGAAAAGGTGGATGTGCCTAACTTCACCCAATCGGCTTCTGTAAATATAAATATGCATAAATACACAGTGTGTATAAATGAGTAGACCGTGAAAGTTTCTGTACATAAGATATAGTAAGTAAGGTGTAATGGAATGCATATATTAGTGAAATGAGTTAAAATGCCTTCGCCTCTGCTGAGGAAGCCAGAGCATTAAAGGTTAAACAGGAGAGCCAGCCCATAATAGTCCTGCGGTGTGGTTTCGTCAATGGCTCTGTGATGTCAAAGCCAGTCAGCCAAAAAACAGGAACGAGGAAGTTTCAGAGACGCAGATTACAGTGCCGGTCCTTTCATTCAGATTCAGAGAGGGAGGGGGCAGTAGTTCTGGTGAAAGGCCAACTCCAGTTATAGTCGTTTTGGTGTTTTTCAGATGATGTATCATATGTTGTAGCCTGGCAACAGTGTTACCAACCTCAAAACTCCTCAAAAGTCCGGACAACAGTGCTGTGCCCAGTGTGTTCCACCTCTTTGTGTGCTCAGACCACTACTTTTCATGATTTCAGCTAACAAATCCCTGACTACACCACACTTTCACAGATAACTGAATCAGAGCAATCTGAAGTGAGAGACCAGCTGCGGGGCAGAGGGGGAGTGTGAGAGTGAGGGAGAGTGGTTGTCTTGTTATTATTTTGTGCTGGATTTTATTTTGACACATTACTGGCTTTGGAGATATGATGCAATGACCTGACAGTGCCAGTGAAGTGTATCTGATTATGAATCTGGGAGAAATTAAGCAGCATAATGGGAAATAAAAAAGGAGGGAATGAGAGAAGGTAGAGGAAGAGGGTGAAGAAGGGGAGGCTGGGAGAAAAGAAAGAAAAACAGAAGCAAATAGGGTCTCCTGCCTACACACACACATCCATACACACACACACACACACACACACAAACACACACACACGCACACATATATACTCAGACACACACACACACACACACACACACACACACACACACACATACACACACACACACACCTGCACGTGCGCACTTGCACGCATACACACTGGCAAACAGTGACATGCCATCATATCACCAAATGAATCACTGGCCTATTGGTGGGGTAGGGGGTTTGGGGTTTGGGGTTTGGGCTCCCCACACTCTCCCAGGCTCACGGGCCAGGATGATGTCATAATGATGCTATCTGAGCTGAAACGCAGCTCGCTGGCAGCTGCCCAGCTCGGTGATACAGTAACTGCAGCAGGAACAGGGCTGCGCAGAGGTACATCGGGCTGTAGTGATGTCATCCCCTTTATTTGGGAAAGTGGAGCAAAGGCAACAGCCGCTCTCAGACAGGCTACGGTCTGCACCCCTCCCCCATCTGTCTCACTGGGCTGCTGTAACAGAACTGAGCCGCTCTGACAGAACTGAGCTGCTCTGACAGAACTGAGCCGCTCTGACAGAACTGAGCCCCCCTAACAGAACTGAGCTGCTCTGACAGAACTGAGCCGTCTGACAGAACTGACAGAACTGAGCTGCTCTGACAGAACTGAGCCGCTCTGACAGAACTGAGCCCCTAACAGAACTGAGCCCCCTGACAGAACTGAACTGCTCTGACAGAACTGAGTCGCTCTGACAGAACTGAACTGCTCTGACAGAACTGAGCCCCCAAACAGAACTCTGACAGAACTGAGCCCCCTAACAAAACTGAGCCCCCTAACAGAACTGCCCCCTAGCAGAACTGAGCTCTCTGACAGAACTGAGCCACAGAACTGAAACAAATGAACTGCTCTGACAGAACTGAGCCGCTCCAACAAAACTGAGCCCCCTAACAGAACTGAGCCGCTCTGACAGAACTGAACTGCTCTGACAGAACTGAGTCGCTCTGACAGAACTGAGCCCCCTAACAGAACTGAGTCGCTCTGACAGAACTGAACTGCTCTGACAGAACTGAGCCGCTCTAACAAAACTGAGCCCCCTAACAGAACTGAGTCGCTCTGACAGAACTGAGCCACTCTGAAAGAAATGAACTGGACTCTGACAGAACTGAGCCGCTCCAACAAAACTGAGCCCCCCTAACAGAACTGAGCCGCTCTGACAAAACTGAACTGCTCTGACAGAACTGAGCCCCCCTAACAGAACTGAGCCCCCTAGCAGAACTGAGTCGCTCTGACAGAACTGAGTCGCTCTGACAGAACTGAACTGCTCTGACAGAACTGAGTCGCTCTGACAGAACTGAGTCGCCCTGACAGAACTGAGCCCCCCTAACAGAACTGAGCCGCTCCGACAGAACTGAGCTGCTCTGACTGAGTCACTGACTCAAACTGGGTCAGGGTATGGATGGGGTCCGGGTCCATAAAATAAAGCATGGAGGGTTAGATTCAGTCAAATGCACTCACCCTTAATGCACATATGCTATTCTGTTTTAAGATGAACAGAATCCATCATAAAGGATACGTGTGCTTGCCTGCAATGAAATATAACATACTGAAAGAAAATCATGCTGCGGTTCTGTTTTGCCTTCTGTATTTTGACTGAACTGCACATGTCCTTAAAGTGACCAAGCGTGATTGGTTGAATTTGGTCTCTACTCTTCAGCTCTTCGCTTCTGGCCAGCCTGCGGCCTTAAGAGGAAAAGCCAGGGCGATTTAATGATCAGCAAACAAACTATGGCTTTTTTTGTTTTTTAAACGCGATCATTCGCTGGCTTTTCACATTCTGGATTTACGAGTCGTTCGGTTTAGCTTTGCTACCCTGTGGAAACTCTGCTAACGCCGTTCTCGGGCCGCTCCGTTCGCACGGACTGCAAAGCCTTCTCTCGACCATTTAGAGGCATGTCATCCATTAACTTTGACCGAAGTGAAGTTCGGCCTATTCTGGCAAACCAAAAAAACAAAAAAGAGGAACTTTTGTGCCCTGATCCCGGGGAAAGATGTGGGGAGGCGCAAACATGCTTGATTTGTTTTGATTTATCAACCCAAAGACATCTGAATCCATCCAGTCATCAAGTCCTTGTACCTGGGCCAGCTTGTGGTCCACACGCATCTGTGTGTGTGTGTGTGTGTGTGTGTGCGAGAGTGTGTGTCTAAGACGGAGAGAGAGAAAAATAGCATGTCGTTTTAATGTTCATGTTTCTCGGTTTCTGTCACGGTGGGGGGGGCACACTCCAGCCCCAGTTGTGTTCTATTTTCCATTGCAGTGAGTGATGTTTTTCCCCCTGCCCCTTTCCCTAATTCCCCCCGCTCAGAGGTGGCCTGGATCGAGCGGGGTTTTGGTCGCATCTCAACCTCTCCCGGCCACTCCTGGCCCAAGAAATCAATAGCTCCAGATCGATGGCCGCTCACACACCACAGACAGCTGTTATGATACGCAGCCCTGGTGCTCGGAGTGGAAAAACCAGCGACCGTCATTAGCGGACTGCCGGAGGAGAAAAACACAGCTGGGTGACTGCTTCAGAAACCGCTGCCACAGCGGCCAGTGCTCTGGAATGCTAACGGCTAACACGCTGGCTGGATTTTTTTGGCAGGGGGGGTGACTTGGGGCTTCCCCCTTCCCCCCCTCCACCTCCATGTGTTTCATTACCACACATACTGAAATCTGAACAGAACGATGGCCTGGCGGAAGAAAAAAAAGAGAGAAAAGAAACGATCCAAGGCCACGGGCGAGACGGCCACATCTCTGCACCTGAAAGCACTAACCATGACCCCTGACCTCTGACCCCTGACCTCTGACATGCCCGCGCCCCTCAGCCTCGCCATTGCATCATAATTTGTGTCAAACGGCTTCAGCAGAAACAGCTGACAGTCAACCGCCAGAGAAGTCATCTTGGAAGTAGAGCAAAGGCATTCACTGCTCTGTATCCCACCAGGATGGGCTGCTGCATTCACCAGGGACTGGTCACAGCCTATCCACATCACACACTGACCGGCAATTCTTCAAAGCATCGTAATCTGTGTCAAACCACTTTAGTGGACACAGTTTTGTTTCATTTATTTTCTTTGCACAACAATAAAAACAGATCATTATAGAGAGATAGATTTTTAAAAAAAAATAGTGTACAGGTGATGGAAACATCCTAAAATGTTCGGCTTGAACACACAGTACTACAGCGAAGGGAAAGTCAATCACCAGAGAGAGGCGTCTGGGAAATAGGCATACACTGGTCTGTATCCCATCTGGATGGGTGACTGCAGAACCTTCCCAGGGAAGGGAGTCCAAGCATCGCAATGCGCTAAAACCCGAGCCGAGCGTCTCTGGAATGTGCCAATCTCCCATGAGCCCATGGGGCGCTACAGTCACGGAGCGCGAGGGCGTGCGTGCTCCTGCAATCACCCTCCCGGGAAAAGCCGATCCTTTCACGGGTCCTGGGCGTGAACTGATGAATTCCTCAGCAGGACCAATTTACTGCCAAACAGAACCCTCCCCCCACCCCACCCCACTTAAAGCTTTGATCCTTGCCCTGGTTTTTACAGCCAATAACCCGCCACCCCAAAAAAAAAAAAAAAAAAACAGAAAGAGCTTTAACCGTGCAAATGTTTCGGCACAGTGTGTCTTCGTCACGGTCAGATCAAAGCACCACACAGCTGCCCTGCCTGTCCCAATTCGGCACGATTCTGTGTGTCTCATTAAAATGAAATTCATTTTTGGTGAGGACTTCATTAAAAAAAATATTAACTTTAATATTTAGCCATTTTTTTTCTCCCAATTTGGAATTCCCAACAGCATTTGAAGGCCTGTGTTGCAGCTGAGAAACAGTCTGTAGAAATAGGACAATAATTATCTGGCCTTTTCTCAGTACCAGTAACTACCAGAGAATATGCATAAAACTGTAAAAACACAAATGCTATAGATAGCTATAGGCCAGTCACAGCTCTGTATCCAGCACTGCATCAAGCCCATTTACCTACAGTCTACAGAGCATCCAGCACTGCATTAAACCCATTTACCTACAGTCTACAGAGTATCCAGCACTGCATCAAGCCCATTTACCTACAGTCTACAGAGCATCCAGCACTGCATCAAGCCCATTTACCTACAGTCTACAGAGTATCCAGCACTGCATCAAGCCCATTTACCTACAGTCTACAGAGTATCCAGCACTGCATCAAGCCCATTTACCTACAGTCTACAGAGTATCCAGCACTGCATCAAGCCCATTTACCTACAGTCTACAGAGTATCCAGCACTGCATCAAGCCCATTTACCTACAGTCTACAGAGTATCCAGCACTGCATCAAGCCCATTTACCTACAGTCTACAGAGTATCCAGCACTGCATCAAGCCCATTTACCTACAGTCTACAGAGTATCCAGCACTGCATCAAGCCCATTTACCTACAGTCTACAGAGTATCCAGCACTGCATCAAGCCCATTTACCTACAGTCTACAGAGTATCCAGCACTGCATCAAGCCCATTTACCTACAGTCTACAGAGTATCCAGCACTGCATCAAGCCCATTCACCTACAGTCTACAGAGTATCCAGCACTGCATCAAGCCCATTCACCTACAGTCTACAGAGTATCCAGCACTGCATCAAGCCCATTTACCTACAGTCTACAGAGTATCCAGCACTGCATCAAGCCCATTTACCTACAGTCTACAGAGTATCCAGCACTGCATCAAGCCCATTTACCTACAGTCTACAGAGTATCCAGCACTGCATCAAACCCATTTACCTACAGTCTACAGAGTATCCAGCACTGCATCAAGCCCATTTACCTACAGTCTACAGAGTATCCAGCACTGCATCAAGCCCATTTACCTACAGTCTACAGAGTATCCAGCACTGCATCAAGCCCATTTACCTACAGTCTACAGAGTATCCAGCACTGCATCAAGCCCATTTACCTACAGTCTACAGAGTATCCAGCACTGCATCAAGCCCATTTACCTACAGTCTACAGAGTATCCAGCACTGCATCAAGCCCATTTACCTACAGTCTACAGAGTATCCAGCACTGCATCAAGCCCATTTACCTACAGTCTACAGAGTATCCAGCACTGCATCAAGACCATTTACCTACAGTCTACAGAGTATCCAGCACTGCATAGAGCCTGGAGTTTAACACTCCAAGAGTTCCTGCTCACTGCATGACCTGCACAAACAGGCAGAGAACATTGTGTTACATTTTGCAGGTTTTTTATATTATTTTGTCATCAAAGCAGTGATATCCTGGATGACAGTTTATTCTGGTTTATTTTGTTCATTTTTTTTTTTTTTAAGTTTTTGCATGCAATGAGACTGCGGGGTGCTTGTGTGAGCAGCGAGGGGAATGGGGGGGGGCGGTTCCTTTACAGTGTACAGGCCAGCCTTCATGGGGAGTCCAGCGGTCAGGGCACGGTCAACACTGTGGCCTCAAACAGCAGGCAGTCCAGTGGGATGAGGAACGGTCAGGGCACGGTCGGGACACGGTCAGAGCACACGGTCGATGCTGCTGTCTCACACAGCAAGCGGTCCAGCAGAATGAGGGGAACGGGGGGGCAGGGGGAAGCGTTCAGGCAGGAGAGCAAAGGCCCCAAACAGCCGGGCGTGAGCCTCCTGCCCACAGACGCTCCCTGCTGCAGGCCAGCCACATGAGGACAAGCTGTAATTCAATATTCCTCACTTCCAAATCAGAGAAAATAAAAACCACCCGGCACAAATGTGAGCTCCACCTGTGAGCGCACTCAGACGGCCGGCTGTGCCAGACGGGCATTACGTCATCCCGCCCCTCCGCCTGTTACAACACCCGTTACAATGTCTCTGTTTGACCCCTGACCTCACACAACCTCATCACTTCCGGGTCAAGATTTATTTATTGAAGCCCCATGTCCCAAAAGCACACTACGTACTCCACACGATTGTTTATACACCGTGTACTATTCTAGAAAGTGCATGTTTTCACTAGTTATTGTATGAACACACTGAAACAGTATTTTACTATCCGGAACCAGTGGCGATGGTGATGCTTCTGCATCCACTATTTTGTTTGAAATTTTCAGTTGCAGAAGGTGCCTCCCTCCTGCGTTGTATTCTGGGACAATAGTGTCCATGCAAACCACAATAACTCAGAATCACCACCATTATTAGTGTATATATACATATGCTTGTACTGTCTACTGCATAGTGTGTGACAAAAATTAACCACAATATGTACTACTCACTCAAAAAACTGCTAGAAATAGGGTGTAGTGCGCTTTTGGGACACAGCAAAGGACTCTAAAGCTCTGTATACCATACTTAGGTGCTGTAACAGCAGTAGAGAATAAATATACACCAATAAACCAATAGTAACATGTAATATATATCAAATCAAGCTTCACGAACAGAAAAATACATTACCCAGAAACCCCTACTCTTACCCTGTCCAACAGGGCCTGCATGAGAGGTATGTATTTCAGGCCTGTCTCATTCAGCCAAGATATTGTACCTGAATTAAATTTAATCATTAATTTCTCAATCAACCACAAGAGATGAGCAATCGCCTAAATGTTGCAAAAAGCCCCACCCAAAGCAATCACATGAGAAGTCCCCGTGTTTTTGTGCAGACTGAACACTGAACTCCGGATAAGGGCAACAAAAATAAACCAATAAACAGACTCTGAAAACACTTCAGGATTGATGGACTGCACACCTGAAGTTAAAAATACAGAGAGGTGAGGGTTAGCACAGGGGAAAACATGCTCATATTAACCCAGAAACAGCTATAAACAAACAGCCTCTGGTGAGCTGAGAAATACGCACACGCACACGCACACACACACACACACACACACACACACACACACACACACACACGGACACGGACACGGACACACACACAGACACATAAACTTTGCCAACAGCATCACGGCTGAAAATCCACAATAGTTTTTCAAGAAGGAACAAAACGTTATGACAACCACAATATTCCCTTGGCAACAGCCTCCAACAGCCTACAGCTCTACCTCTGCAGAAGAGCCAGGGAAGGGGGGGTTCATTTAAAGCAACGGTGCCAAATTAAAGATGGAAGAAATTAGAGGGCATCTGAGGAGCTTCACATCTGAACCTGTAATCTGGCTGTTCCCTGCAGCTCAGCCTCCACAGAGCACAGCAAACCAGAGTCTCTTCAGATGCCTCATGGCAGGGCAACGTATTACCGCTAAAAATGCATATAAAAACAGTCCTGTTAAAAATATATGGGTAAGTTAAGAGTTTTGGAACTCATCTACTACTGATACAATATATCTACACTGGACTTCATTTAGTTATTTGCACATTTAAAAAAATAAAAGTAAAATGAGGAGGGCATAAAAGAACAAACACTTCCAAAGGAAACAGTATATGCTAGGGAAAGAAAAAAAACCCAGTAGGGCTTAATTAAGTCTCCCCTTAGAGGAGAACAGGTTCAATGGCATACAATGTTTCAGCTGCTACACAACATTCCCAGAACCCCCTGCACTTGCCCTGGCTAAGCCAATCTACAGGTATCTCCATTTAACCTTGACCTCATTGGGTACTCATCTGTTTAAGGACCGCCTCACTCAGCTGAGTGGCAGCGATTCTGGGCCAATCAAACACAAGATGATGAGTAATTAGTGAAATGTTGCACTACGTTCCTCCCTGAAATCTGTTATGTGACAATCACATGAGAAGTGCCTGTGTTTTGATACAGATTCAACTTTAGATAAGAGCACCAAATATAAATCAATAAACAAGCACTAAAACACTTCAGAGAGGACGGACTGCACTCCTGTTTTCAAGCTGTGAAGTTTAAACACATAGAGAGGTGTGGGTCAGCACGGGGAAAAACATTTCCAGTCTGCACAGGTACGAAGACCAACCACTCAGTCTGCGCAGACACTAAGACCAATCATTCAGTCTGCGCAGACACTAAGACCAACCACTCAGTCTGCGCAGACACAAAGACCAACCATTCAGTCTGCACAGACACAAAGACCAATCATTCAGTCTGCGCAGACACTAAGACCAATCATTCAGTCTGCGGAGACACTAAGACCAATCATTCAGTCTGCGCAGACACTAAGACCAATCATTCAGTCTGCGCAGACACTAAGACCAACCACTCAGTCTGCGCAGACACTAAGACCAATCATTCAGTCTGCGCAGACACTAAGACCAACCACTCAGTCTGCGCAGACACTAAGACCAATCACTCAGCCTGCGCAGACACTAAGACCAACCACTCAGCCTGCGCAGACACTAAGACCAATCATTCAGTCTGCGCAGACACTAAGACCAATCATTCAGTCTGCGCAGACACTAAGACCAATCATTCAGTCTGCGCAGACACTAAGACCAATCATTCAGTCTGCCTGCGCAGACACTAAGACCAACCACTCAGCCTGCGCAGACACTAAGACCAATCATTCAGTCTGCGCAGACACTAAGACCAACCACTCAGTCTGCGCAGACACTAAGACCAATCACTCAGTCTGCGCAGACACTAAGACCAATCATTCAGTCTGCGCAGACACTAAGACCAATCATTCAGTCTGCGCAGACACTAAGACCAATCATTCAGTCTGCGCAGACACTAAGACCAATCATTCAGTCTGCGCAGACACTAAGACCAATAATTCAGTCTGCGGAGACACTAAGAAAAACTGGGCAAAGTAAAAATATGAATTGGTGTGTGTCAGCGCGAGTGTGAGTGTGTGTGTGCATGTGTGTGTATGCGTGCATGCGCTCATGTGTGAGTGTGAGTGTGAGTGTGTGTGCATGCATGCGCTCGTGTGTGTGTGTGTGTGTGTGTGTGTGTGTATGTTTGTTCAATATCACACCATTCAGAGTCTGAGCTCTCTCTCCTGTCCCCAGTCCATCCTCATACAACACGGGCGGCTAAAGCCTAGACCAGTGCAGGCAGGCCTCTCACTGGGGAGGACAGTCCACAGCCCAGCCGCCAGCCCTCTCTGGAGGACAGTCCACAGCCCAGCCGCCAGCCCTCTCTGGAGGACAGTCCACAGCCCAGCCGCCGGCCCTCTCTGGAGGACAGTCCACAGCCCAGCCGCCGGCCCTCTCTGGAGGACAGTCCAGCCCAGCCGCCGGCCCTCTCTGGAGGACAGTCCACAGCCCAGCCGCCCGGCCCTCTCTGGAGGACAGTCCACAGCCCAGCCGCCGGCCCTCTCTGGAGGACAGTCCACAGCCCAGCCGCCAGCCCTCTCTGGAGGACAGTCCACAGCCCAGCCGCCGGCCCTCTCTGGAGGACAGTCCACAGCCCAGCCGCCGGCCCTCTCTGGAGGACAGTCCACAGCCCAGCCGCCGGCCCTCTCTGGAGGACAGTCCACAGGCAGCATGCCCTCTAATTGGGCTAATGATATATAACAACACTGAGGGGACCGAGCCAACAGCACTGGCTCTGGAATGTCTTTCTCTTCGCCTCTCCCTCCCTCCCTCCCTCTCCCTCTCTCCCTCACACACACACACACACACACACACACACATCACTGTCTCTTCATATCTCTCTCTCCCTCTCAAATTCAAATGTGCCTTTATTTGCCTGATGCATGACAGCAGAACCTATTAAGAGAAAGCAGCAAACACACAGATGCTGATAAAACTCAAAGGTGATTCTCCACACGACCCACACACACTGGCTCTCTCCCTCTCCCTCTCCCTCTCTCTTGTTCTCTCTCTCTTGCTTTCTCTCTCTTACACACACACACACACACACACACACACTGGCAGCACAAGTCTCTAACGGCACACACCGCTTCTGCAGAAGCTCCTATTTTTTTTTCCCACAAAAAAAGTGCAAAAATGTGTCTGTGAGTGAGTGATTAAGGGCGTTTCTTTCGTCAGTCAGTAGCACTGAAACGCTGAAACCCCCACGTGGCCAAACACCGCAGCACTCTGGGAAAACACCCCCACGAAAACACCCCCACACCAAATCATGGCCGCTGCAGGCCCGGGAGGGTCGAAACAGAGCCACAGATTACAGAGTTTGGCAGTGGACGCTGTATCGGGACCGAAACTCCGGTGCCCCCCTCCAGGATCCAAAAGCACCTCTCCCTGCTCCGCTCGTACGAGCCTGGGTACCCCCGTGCTGCGTTTTAGGGACAGAGAGGGACCGCGGTCCAGGGGACACCCCCGATGGTCCTGGCAGCGCTTCAGAGGGGCTCTGTTACATCTGCCAGGATGACCAAAGCATCCCCCCCACCCTGACTCGTCCCCCACTCGCAAACCAAACCCCCTGCTGCACCCCCCCACCCCCTGTCCGGCCCCTCCGGGGGAGAGAGGCACAATAACACGAACGGTTGCCACACAGGGTGCTGTCATCCGCCAGCTAATTGATCACCACAAACAGGTCAGAGTTACTGTATCACTGTAACTCATCCTCGGGTTCACTGAGAGTTTAATACATGAGAGGGATATGGAGGGGGGGTGGGGGTCAAATGCCACAAAACTGTACCCCTGCCCCCCACCCCCAAGAATCCTGATTTACAAGGAATATGGGGGAGTAACTGTGAAATGTAGTGGGTCTGAGTGAGTGTGTGTGTGTGTGTGTGTGTGTGTGTGTGTGTGTGTGTGTGTGAGAGAGAGAGAGAAAGAGAGAGCTGCAGAAAGAGAGTGTGTGAGAGACAGTGAGTGAGTGAGTGAGTGAGTGAGTGAGTGAGTGAGTGAGTGAGTGAGTGAGTGAGTGAGTGAGAGCGAGTGCGTGTGAGTGAGTGAGTGAGTGAGAGTGTGTGTGTGTGTGTGTGTGTGAGAGAGAGAGAAAGAGAGAGATGCAGAAAGAGAGTGTGTGAGAGACAGTGAGTGAGTGAGTGAGTGCGTGAGAGTGAGTGAGTGAGAGTGTGTGTGTGTGTGTGTGTGTGTGAGAGAGAGAGAGAGAAAGAGAGAGATGCAGAAAGAGAGTGTGTGAGAGACAGTGAGTGAGTGAGTGCGTGAGTGAGAGACAGTGAGTGAGTGCGTGAGTGAGTGAGTGCGTGAGTGAGTGAGTGAGTGCATGTGAGTGAGTGAGTGAGTGTGCATGAGTGAGTGAGTGAGTGTGAGTGAGTGAGTGAGTGAGTGAGTGAATGAGTGAGTGTGTGAGTGAGTGAGTGAGTGAGTGAGTGAGTGAGTGAGTGAGTGTGTGTGTGTGTGTGTGTGTGTGTGTAATTATGTATCTGTTCTACATGAGTGTAAAGCAGCAAATGAAGCAGCAATCAGAAAAAAGCAGAAGGTTACTGAGTGTATACGGGACCAGAGGGGCGGAAATGAGCTGAAACAGGAGCAAGGCTGAGCTGGACGCTGCCGTCCCTGTGAGTGAGTCATATGAGGTCCCCTGGCTGGGTGGTGAGCGCTGGCACCTCAGAGAGAGGGTACCGGAGCTTACACAGGACCGCACCACCACAGAACGGGCTCTGTGGACCAGGCTCAGTCACTCACTACTGCAGGCCTGTACTACACGCAACTACCAAGGTCTGCAGGAGCATACAGCGTTACAATACCAAGCCCTGCAGGCCTGTACCAAACCTCATCACAGCTCTGTACATTTTTCCTCTGTTGTGGGGGTTGGAGAGGAAGGGGGGGTGGGGGTCATCCGGAGAACAGAAGAACACGTGTATAACAATGATCTCCCCAGATCACTTCCAGATGCGCCCCCCACCAAACAGGCCCGACTCTGATATTTCACACGATGCAAAAAATTTTTATTTATTTATTTTTTTTCCAAATGGCATTTCACATGCTACCCCCAAAAATTAAAAGTAAATATTAATGCCATATATTCATATATCAGTACTGCCAAAAACAAAGAAATTTGTACTCTGAAAGGAGAATATAACGGAAAGCTTGAATGACGCAAAGGAACGCACACGGACACAGCCGCTAATATAAAGCACGCAGACACAGCCGCTAAAATAAAGCGCACAGACACAGCCGCTAAAATAAAGCACACAGACACAGCCACTAATATAAAGCACGCAGACACAGCCGCTAAAATAAAGCGCACAGACACAGCCGCTAAAATAAAGAGCACAGACACAGCCGCTAATATAAAGCGCACAGACACAGCCGCTAATATAAAGCACACAGACACAGCCGCTAATATAAAGCGCACAGACACAGCCGCTAAAATAAAGCACACAGACACAGCCGCTAAAATAACGCACACAGACACAGCCGCTAAAATAAAGCGGAGACACAGCCGCTAAAATAAAGCACACAGACACAGCCGCTAAAATAAAGCGCGCAGACACAGCCGCTAAAATAAAGCGTGCAAACACAGCCGCTAATATAAAGCACACAGACACAGCCGCTAATATAAAGCACACAGACACAGCCGCTAATATAAAGCGCACAGACACAGCCGCTAAAATAAAGCGTGCAAACACAGCCGCTAAAATAAAGCGCGCAGACACAGCCGCTAAAATAAAGCGCACAGACACAGCCGCTAAAATAAAGCGTGCAAACACAGCCGCTAAAATAAAGCGCGCAGACACAGGCGCTAATATAAAGCGCACAGACACAGCCGCTAAAATAAAGCACGCAGACACAGCCGCTAATATAAAGCGCACAGACACAGCCGCTAATATAAAGCGCACAGACACAGCCGCTAAAATAAAGCGTGCAAACACAGCCGCTAAAATAAAGCGCGCAGACACAGCCGCTAAAATAAAGCGCGCAGACACAGCCGCTAAAATAAAGCGCGCAGACACAGCCGCTAAAATAAAGCGCATCTCCAAAATAAAGCATCACAGTCACCCCCTCCCACCCCACCGCCAGGCTGGACCCCCCAAGGGTGAAACTTCTCTTGCGCAACGATTTCCATAGAAATGTGAGAGAGTCGTGTCCGAGAGGCATTGATTTTACACAGAATGACCCTGAGAGGCAAGGAATGCCGTAGAACGAAGACGCCTACGGGCCTTGTTTTATTTTTTTTTTTTCCTGCCGCAGCTCATTACAGCGCAAGCGGCAGTTTTATAAGTGGTGTACGAGTCGTAAATCACCCAGAGTTCAGCTAACTCGTCTCACGATGACATGCAGTAAACGGCGCCGTATTGAGGCCAAAGTTCCATTACCACAGACATCGTATTGAGGTTCCATAACCAAGGATGTCACATTCTAAACAGTCTTTTATTCATAAAACAGACACTTGTGCAACAACAACAACAACAACAACAAGAGACATCGCACAACAACAGAGCACACTACAGCAACAGACAATTCACCTTCAGAGTTCATCACTGAAGAAAATCAAGTTTTTTTCCCCTCTTAAACCACACTGAATTCTCAAAACAACCATTTCTAGTGACCATTGGAATCGTTGCTGAAATCTCCACTTTTATTTTGCTGCTTTGAGTTACCAATTATCGCCAGATATAGATTTTAATCACTATTTTATCATTCATTTGTATGAAAGGACCGGTCTCAACATGGTGTACCATTGCCCAACTCTGAGCTTATATAATCTAACTCTGGTTTTACTTCCAATACTCACACTCACCATCAAAACAACTGAAAAAAGTGGCTGAAAGAACGCATACACAGCACTTCTATGGAATGAAAGCTTGGCACCGAATGTGTGTGTGTGTGTGTGTGTGTGTGTGTGTGTGTGTGTGTGTGTGTGTGTGTGTGTGTGTGTGTGTGTGTGTGTGTGTGTGTGTGTGTGTGTGTGTGTGTGTGTGTGCGCATTTGAAAGGAGAAACGGAATACAAGGGTGTGAAAAAGAGATCATGTGAATGTAAAAAGAGGAAAGAATACAATAAAGGAATAAAAGACTATCAGTGCAGGAGAATGATTGTGTGAGTGTGTGTGTGTGTGTGTGTGTGTGTAAGAGAGAGGGAGAGAGAGAGAGAGAATGTGCATGTGAAAATGACACTGAGTGAGAAAGAAATTCTAAAACGGAAGAGTAAGAAATGTGACGGTGTGAGATTGTCCTGCCTACATTGCAGTGGAGAGAGGATTACACAGCTGGCCTGGTGTGATACAGATGTGTAACACAACATTATTCAGAAACATCACACACATCTCTGTTCAGCTGTGCCCATTTCACTCCTTATCCCAATTCCAGCCAGACACTGGCCAACACTACCACCCAATGACAACACTCCTGTCCAATATAACACACTCTGATTGGTTCAGACCAACAAGCCAATGACTGCACAACATGGTGAGAGCCCTTCAGATCAGAGGTGGTCCAGGAGAGCTACAGGCAGTACTTAATTGACCAATTAGCAGTTGATTACAGTTAACCTATCTCATATGGTTTCTTTGGGTCAGAACTGGTCACTGGTTTTAAGGTGAAATTAAAAACCAGCACACCCTGTAGATCTCCAAGACGGGGTACAGCGGGTGACACTGAAGAGGACAGACCAGTGTGAGGCCATCTGGTCATGTGACAAGCTTCTGAGCCTCCCCCCCTGCCCCCCCTCCTGATCTCTGAAGCCAGACAGATGGCCAACTGGCAGAATCACAGGTTTTTATCCATTTTAATGCAAACCCTCTTACATTAATCAAAGCACTGACATACAAATGGAGCCTGCCCAGATCGCTGCTCTTCGGAAGTGACTGCTCCGCATTCAGGCCTCTCTGACACCACATCGCCACATTGTGTTTACCTACTGATATTCTGGGGGGATGACCTGGATACTGGACGACTGGAATATCAAACCGTGAGATCGATTTCTTGTTTAAGAATAAAAAAAAAAATCCAGAGCTGAAGTGTTTGTGTTGAATTATCATCAGCAGAAAGGAGAAACGACAGGGCATCTCGAAATGGAAGAAGGTGATGAAATCGATATCTCATTTCCTGAAACTGATATAAAAGGGGAAACAGACCTCTTTAGAGATGGAGCTTCATACAGTATGTTGGGTTGGAGGGGGCAAAATCAGAGTTTGACTATTTTAATAATTGTATCACAATTTAATTTAAAAATATGTAATAAAACCCAAAATGACAAACTCTACTATGTGGTCTCAGAGTCCAGCACCTCAAGATGTATTAAAGTTTAAGTTAAAGCTCCACTCCACTCCAGTCAAACTTACAAAGAAATGCCCGTAAAACAGAGCAGTACAGCAGTGACTAAATTAGCCAGAAAAGTAGCACCCCTTTGCTCGGTTAACTCAAAAGACAGGTTAGCTAGGTCACATCTGTCGCTATGCCAAGAGATGTGGCAACGGAAAATGGGAAACTCTTTAAGGACAACCATGAATTTTAGGGTCCAATCATTCATACTTTTGTTGGCATGTCATGTTTTTGGAGGCAGATCACCAGTTTTGGTGGTCAGCACCATAATCAAGGCCCCTGGATGTGATATTTAGCGAAAAGGATAAGGATAAGTGGACATGAAATGATTATTGATTGGTAGAGTCACTCAACTTAATGACCCTCTCTACCGGGGTACACTGTTTTTCCTCGATTTGGAGCAGGTTCACCTCTGATTACGGTGCATTTTTACATTAATCTGATACAAAAACAAGAACAGAGAGGGTGTGGAGCAATGAGGAAATGAAGCACTGGACACCAGGAGAACAGTGAGCCGGGTTCCCAGGATCAGAATTCAGCCTTACGCAACGGCGGCAAACTCGATCCCCCGCCCCATTCCCACCTCTGGGCTGCTCCTCAGACGAGGAGAAAGCCTTTTATCTGGGTCAACCCACACCCCAAAGTGCCAGAGAGTCATCTTTCCTGTCGGACAAATGAGAAAATATGGACCCAGAGAGGAGAAAAGGAGGGAGCGGAGCATCTGAAAACTGGCAAACGGGCCCTGCGACCCACAAATCAAACGGCGGCCCGATCCGGACACGCATTCTCCAACTCTATTGTGGACAAACAGAGGCAGCAGTATAGAGGCAATGTATGGGCTACTATCAGTGACTCAGTGATTTGGACCAATGACTGCAGATGACAGTGGAGAGCTGTAGCGATGGAAGATGATTGCGATGTTTGACAGCTGGATGTAGCTCCACCCTATCAGGGTTCAAGAGACCTCGTCTCAGCCATAACTAACAGGTGGAGTTATGAGCATGAATGGATTATGCATTGACCCCAATCTGAAGACTGTAACACACACATTATAACCTCCAGCAAGGCATGGGGTGGAGAGTTGCCCCATGATGTTGCAGTTAATAATACGCATTCAAGGTCACAACCAGTGCTCATGGGCCAAACACATCCCTTCCACTGCACAAAAATGGTACGTATCAAAAGGAAAAAAAGTGCTTTTCTCATGATAAAATAACTGTGCAGAGACCTGCATGGATTTGCTAACATCACACCACCATGACTCTTAAAAATAAAGAGATCTGGGTGATGAATAATGGGATTTTAGAGAGATTTCTGTGAGATTTTGTTTCTGAACTTGAGCTGATCTGTTCAAGCTCACTGCTGGAAAGATCGCGCTGCTCGGAAAAGCAGGTCCACCCGATCGCCCCCTGAGTCCCAAAAGCCAGCAGCAGAGGCGACCTTTGACCCCTCACAGCAGAGCCAATGGGACTCTGTCCCTGTGAGAACAGCAGGACACAGAGGAGCGGAGCCGGTCCCATCAGCTCTGAGGAGTGGTGAGTCATCTCATTTATACAGAGGGGGGAAAAAAACCCCACAGAGGGCTAAAAATACCCTTAAAGGGACGGGGCGCACAGCCCCCGGCCACAGCTTTGTGATGACTGTTCCCCTGTTCTCTTTTTTTTTTATTTATCTTGTATTTGGCCGGCTGAATCTGTGCTTGGGTTTGGCCCAAGAGGAAATGGCCTTACCTCCACCAGCAGGGGAGATGTGCCTCACAGCAGAACCCGGCCAGGCCCTTTCACACAAAACCATCTCTATTCTGGCTCCATTTCATTTTTGGTCGTCGTCTGCCTAAAGATCACCTGCCCCCTTTCACAGACAGGTCTCTGCATGGACTCAGGAGGCTTTCACTACCATGGCAGGTTGTCACGGAAACTTGCCATGGTGACTATGGCCAAGATGGCTCAAGGCCAGGTTGCTTTTGATGCATTACATGCCCCGCCCCCAGTTTCCCTGGGAGATATAGCTCCCTTCTGACCTTCTGACCCTAAATAAACCCCTATACTGCTTACATCACACAGGTCACCTTCAGCTCTCTCCACTTTTGTACCATACCACTCACAACAATAGGAATATAAAATTGCTGTTTTGTGCAGTGACTGCGCAGCTCAGAAAACAAGCAGGATCGGACTGCAAAGGAGCATGCACACACCTTCCTGTATGGGCAAAGTCACTCGCAGTGCTGGGATGTGACTATAAAATCCCCAGAATGGGGGGGGAAATCAGGCAGACCAAATTAGAAAAATGTCATTCTGTCTTTTACTTTTAGTTATACACCATCGACTGTTGTTAAAAAATGACAAAGTCTGTGTCAGACATGCCAAGGGTGTGAGCTTCGAGACTCCTGCATAACTTGCAAGTGCAATATTTCCAAAGGCACTCCACCAAAAAGCACAGGGCAAACTCGGTGGGTGAGGGCATGTTTTACACAGCAAAAGTAGCCCTCTCTCCCAATTAGATTAAAGACCTTAAAGCAAAGCACAAAACCATGCAAAACAGGGGCTCCTGCATGTTTAGTCTACCCCTGAGCTCCCTGATTCAGGGGACCTGCAGGGAGAGAGCGGTTTCTCTTGGCACGAGGCGGAGGAGAGGGCGAAAAAGTCAACACTGAGTGTTTACCCAGCCTCTTCCCTGCTGCAGGCCTCTGTGTCCAAGATGGCCGCCCCCACCTCAGGCCCACAGCACCTCTGGGGATGTGTGTCTGAGCTAGAGCTCGCAGTGAAACCCAGAATATACACCAAAAACAGGAGAACGACAACTTATTTCAACAGGAGGGGAAACAGAAAAGAGAGGAGAAAACTGAGAAATGTTTGGATGCTGCTTGACGAGACTCATTTATCAGGAAAACAGTTTGTCATCAAACACTAATAAAGGCATTTTTGGAGGAATGTCATCTTAATTGCAAGATTCTCCTACTTCACTGCTTTAGATTCGTGGCTTAGTGCTGATGTTGTTTACATCGTTTGGTCTGTGAATTTGATGAGAGCTCTTGTAAGCTTACGGAAATGTTTTTACTAAGTGCTCTTAAATGCTTGATTAGCTGAGCATGGCTCCAGGTCCCCCGGCCCCGCCCCATTCAGCCGTGACCTCATTCGCAGTGCCATGCCTCGTTAGGCCTGTTCTACTTCCCTAATTAACCTCCTGGGGTGCATGCTGCTCCGGGCTGGAGTCATCCCCCTGACCCCCGTCTTTGAGCCAGGCCGCGCTGAGGCGTCCTGACGGCAAGACGGCAAGCCACACCGCTGCGCTGTTCTGGTAAGTGTGGATACACTGGGGTGTTCTGACCGTAAGTGTGGGTGTACTGGGGTGTTCTGACCGTAAGTGTGAACATGAGTTGGGGCAGTCAGTCCTGCCATATGACCATCTCCAGCTCGTAAGGTTTGAATTCCAGGAAAGACTGGGGGCACTGAGGTCACACGTCCTGGAGATTTCATGGTAACATCATGTGATCAAAAGTGGCAGCCATGATGCCCAACACACATTTGAGAAGGAGCCCTCATAGTTCTAGGCAGCGCTAGGCAGTTATGCTGAATCTAACAGGGGAGTATGTCAGTGCTATCTGTATGTCAGTGCTATCTGTCAGTAGAGGTCCAGTTTCTGGCATGGCCAAGTGGGAGAGTCTGTCTACTGCTGGTAAGCAATGATATGCAGTACAGACCCCCCCCAGGCCAGAAAACCAGACTCAGGCCCGGAGTCAGAGTCACATACTAAAACCTTTTTCTTACAACCACAGACCTGCATGACAAACATGGACGTCAGGTTCTGCGAGTTCTTCTCAAGTGTTTGCAAACTTCACAATGTATGCAGCTTCGGGAGAGACGCATTTTCAGACAACGCATATAGCAATGGACAAAGACGACCCGCCTTTTACAAAGACAAACACAACAAAACACAAAAAAAAAAAAAAAGATTAAGAAGGTGGCATGTGCAAACTGATCCATCAGCCTCTGCTGAGGACCTGCCATTTTCTGTCCACACGGGGGGTAAGTCAGATTCATTTTGAGAAGTTTCACTCAAAACTGTGTCACATGTTCATGTGAACACGCAGGGCGTGGTTTACTAAAGCATTCAGTACCTGCAAAACTGTTTTCTGGTGCAAGAAGACCGAGAGTGCATGTGATTGGTTGAGGTAGTTTGTTTACTCCAATCACAAATCTTGTTACTGACATTGCAAAAATACTTTATGGGAGGAGGTATAGCCTCAGAGACCAGAAATAAGAAGAAAATATTGGATTCAACTGGGAACCTGTTGAATTGAAATGATTTAACTACCAAACAAACCAATACAGACCAACACGCACAGGAGAAGAAAAAAACGGTTTTGCACTAACAAGAGCTCTGTGTGTTCAGCACTTTGCTCAAAGGGTAAAACTACATTCCCCATCTGGGATTTGAACCGTTAACCTTCTGCTTTCAAGTTTCCCGATGCAATTCCTCACAAAACCCTTGTTTATGACCTGCGAGCTCCACACACAGGGATCCACCCACACTTAGATGTATATAAAGTATGCACTGGGTGTTTTAGCAAATGAAGCAGTTCATTCACTACATTTACATTTTAGGCATTTAGATGCTCTTATGCAGGGCAGCTTACACAGTTAACAGTCTTTTATACTGACCCCTTCTGTCTTTTACACTGTCCATTTATACAGGGGAGTATTTACTGAGGGTTAAAGACATTTGCTAAACAGTACAACAACAGTTTGTCCCCTTCAGAACAAACCAGTAACCTTTGAGCTACAATCCCAGCTCCTTAACCATTATACTACACTGTAACCTCTGAGCTACAAGCCCAGCTCCCTAACCATTACACTACACTGTAACCTCTGAGCTACAAGCCCAGCTCCCTAACCATTACACTACGCTGTAACCTCTGAGCTACAAGCCCAGCTCCCTAACCATTATACTACACTGTGTAACCTCTGAGCTACAAGCCCAGCTCCTTAACCATTACACTACACTGTAACCTCTGAGCTACAAGCCCAGCTCCCTAACCATTTCACTACACTGTAACCTCTGAGCTACAAGCCCAGCTCCCTAGCCATTATACTACACTGTAACCTCTGAGCTACAAGCCCAGCTCCCTAACCATTATACTACACTGTAACCTCTGAGCTACAAGCCCAGCTCCCTAACCATTATACTACACTGTAACCTCTGAGCTACAAGCCCAGCTCGCTAACCATTACACTACACTGTAACCTCTAAACTACAAGCGCAGCTCCCTAGAACAGGATCGCCGGCATGGCTGAATTCTGTCGGCAGCATGTACCAAACTTCCCTCATTATCGGGGAACTGTAACTAAGCTGAATGTTATGGAAACACTGTGGAAAAAAAAAGAAAAGTGACACTGGTCTGGAGCCAAACCTGAACTGGAGTTCATGCTTTTAAAACATGTTCCTGCAGCCCCGTACAGTAAATCAAACCTCCAGCATTCGTTCCCAGAAGGAGCAGTGAGAAGAAAATCTTTAATTATCTTCCTCAGTTACAGCAAATTCTGCTCTACACACATACACACACACACACACTCATACAGACACACACCTCCCAGTGCCTTAAGGATGCAGAATCAGACAGAGTTCCATTTAGTTTTTTTTGTTTTGTTTTGTTGTATTCTGTTGCACTAAATGAGAGAGACAGGGAGTTAAAAAAAAAAAAAAAAACCATCTCAGTACCACTGTCTGACTAACATCTGTATGCACATTTGTGTATGTGTAAGTGCGTATGTTCACAGCTCAGTCCACTGACAACACTGGTACATGTATATCAACCCGACACACAGAACATTATCATTTCCCAAGCTCCCATTATCCATGCATAAATAACCGAAGCACACGACCAGATGTTCCCTCGTCGGTCTCAACACAGTTTCATGTAAACCTCCCCCCCCCAACTGTCCCACTCCCACAACACATTCAACTCAGCTGCTCTCAGCAGACTGCCAGGACCCCGTCCAAACGGAGACACTGGACCCCTGCCAGCGGAGATCAGGAGAATCACGGAACGACACCTCCATATCCTCAGAAAACGGGAGACAGCTTCCCCGCACAGCTGATGCAGCCGGGGGGACCCCTGCAAGGTGCTCCAAATGTCCCACAGAAATTAGGCTCCCAGCAGGCTTGGACCGGTATTAGAATTCCAGAACCCGTGTTCCTTCCATCCAAAATCCTGTCGTCACTGGCGATACCTTTGTAACAAATAAACTCTCACTGCAACATTCTATGCACCAAAGAATGTTGCAGTGAGAGGGAATCATAAAATGGACTTGAATGGCCGAAGTACTCATACCTTCATTGATACTTTTCTGATGTAGAACATCACAACAGCATTTTCAGACCACAGGATGTGACAGGTGGAGCTGAGCCAGGTGAGTCGGTGAGGGAGAGTCCAACCGGTCCACTTACCGGTGACAAACCGGAAACAATTCAGCCGTGTAAGCAAACTGGGCTGCTCAGCTTGGCACCTGTCTGTAGGGGCATCAAACTCTGTCCCGACAGACTGTCATACGACACTGAGGTAAGGAGGCCGGACGGAGGCCTGAGCCAATCACATCCCAGAAAGCTGAGCTCCACTGTGGGGCGGCAGGCACAAACTCTTCCCACACCCCGGCCTACAGCAGTGCCGGTCCACCCCTGGTCCACCAACCCCACGGGGCTGGCTGCTTCTCCTTCCAGCCGACCTCCTAATTGGGCCTGACTGGCCTGTTAACTCAGCAAAGCTCCGAATTTGACATCGCCTGACAGTTATTAGCTATAATTTATTCCTAAGAAGTTATGAAAGCATAGAAAGAAAAATGAGTTGTTGGATGAAATATGTTCCCCAAAATGCATATGATGTTTCGCACAGCGTTTTGGGAAACTACTGTGGTTTTTTTGCCCAAAACATAATAATATAATAATAATTATAGTTTCATATGCAGAGCATAAAATGGGAACAAACAACTTTCCCCCCCAAACCAATCCTCCAAAAAATCAACTGTGAGACATGGAGTCTGATCACATTAATATGCAATGCAATTTTACCAAAGTACAGCAAATATTTTTTCCAGAGTCATCTCCAAAGCCCGCCACACTCTCTGTGATTCCTGCCCAGTAATGATGAAATAGGCTTTGCCAGAGATCAGCCAGATTTATGAAAATAAGGCTCAGATAGGCCGATGTATCCACACACTGATGCCAAACCGTCACCCAGCTGCTCTGTTTGCTCACATGCCTTGTTTACTTCCGGGCTGGCACCAGCGTATGCGCAGGTCACACTTTTCCTTCACTCCATTTCTATTAAGCCCGGGATTACTGAAAAAAAACTGCTACTTCCCAGCGTTCCAGCAGCGTTTTTACATAATTCCAGCCATTGCTAAAACAAGCAGCCAATTCATGTTGTTTATGTGGCCACGGATCAAACATGAAATGCAGAAACATGAGCGTAATGCCACAGAGCTGGGAATAATTATGCAGGCGAAAGTGCTCACGTACTGTGACTCTAAGTGCTTCGCTGTGAGTGCACCACATGCCCATGGGTCCACAGCAGCGACAGCCTCCAGCAGTGCACAGGATTCCACATTCTTCTGGCACTTCAAACTTAGTTATTATACATATATATAGATTGATTTGGGGGCACTAATTTGATGAGAAGCTGAACAGTATTTCTACCCCTGAAGGTGTCAATCAGCTGGTTTTCTTTTATTTTTTCTTTACCACCCTTTTCATTCAGGGTGTGAAAGTACCCCTCTTATTCCATCAATGTGACATTTTTTAGGTGCACTTGTCAAATCTTTTCAACCCCTGTCCCTAAGACAGTGTGTGCACACCACCATTTGAAAAGTAACTGAAAACCACAGGACTAAGGTACTCTAAGAACAGGAGTAAGCATGAGTATTAGGGATCCATTGCCATAACTGGGGGGTTGCAGGTTTGAATCCACCACCTGACACCACTGCTTTATCCTTGTGTATGGCACTCAATATTGTAAGCAGCATAGCATGACACCCAGGATGCTAGGCTTGAAACTCCAAAGAATGCAACGTCTTTACACTGCCGTTGTACCCTCCAGGATTTTATCACCTGCGGTGCTTCAAGAAATATCAAGTCGTTTAAACAAATGGGATTACAAAAACGTAAATTCTGTAAATTTCTCTAGGCCAGAGCGTCAGGAAAATGCCTAAACGTCAACATGAACTTGCTTCAGTAAACTCCCGGCCAGATATATGGATACTGTCAAAACTGACCAATGCAGCTGGACCTTGGTAATTTACATCTGCTACGTAAACACGAAACAAAAATAATGTGATGTGCGTACGCCACTGTGATGAGTAGGAATTTGGGGTGGGTTCTGGGCTCTGGATTCGGATACATGCCCCAGCTAACTCCAGAAAGGGACAGTCATTAACCTCGTTCCCTTCTTGAAAGGGGGAGAGGAATCTCCCTAACAGCAGACTTGGATACTTTTCTCCACAAGCAGAAAACTGTACAGAGGCTGTCATGTACTGTACTGCACGCATCCAAAAGCTACGAGTACAAAAAACAAACTTTTACGACGGTCGTCGTCATGCGATTCTTGATATTATAAAAAGTTACTGCAGTCACAGCAGGCCAATAAAGTAATAGAATACCATCAGCGCGAGAGTTTTGTGTAATATTTCGCCACTTTTTTGACAGCTCTGTGAATAAAATGTTGTCATCAGTAAAAAGTATTCCAGAGGAGAAAGCAGAAAGGGCCAGGTATCAAAAGGAATTCGTAAAAAAAAAAAAAAAAAAAAGGAAAGACCACTGCCTCTAAGCTAAGGAATTTCGTCTGACGTCATGTATTTGGGGTCGGATTTCTCAAGCCTGCGGTAGGGCTTAGTCTTCTCC
This sequence comes from Albula goreensis, assembly GCA_022829145.1. Taxonomy (NCBI): domain Eukaryota; kingdom Metazoa; phylum Chordata; class Actinopteri; order Albuliformes; family Albulidae; genus Albula; species Albula goreensis. The sequence continues at coordinate 2,521,161 of CM040753.1, read as the reverse complement.
TGCTTGCCCCCTAGATCCAGACTCGCGTCTTATATCACACCTCGGAGCTACAGATTCCTCAATAACTGTGTCTCTTACACTGTCCGATCAGGGCGCTTTCATTTCAACGAGGTTGTCATTAAATGCTTAACAGGTTTAACATTCAAACAGTGGAAACTCGTAAATCCTTAAGCCTGTATGCACCCATTTATTTTACTTCTTTAAATATTTAACCAAGTGTCCCATTACATTTGTGCAGACAAAAAAAGATTGCTTTGTCAGCTATCCGACAATAAATCAACGTAGGTAAGTGGGAAGTTGAATGTTTCAATCCCACCAAGTGTGTCTTGGAAAGTGAAGACAAAGATGCGCAGGAAATTTAAGTTCATCCTTTGAGACGTCTCCTAAAAATGATCTAGAGTCAAACCGCCTTAGCAGTTATTCCCATTAGTGACTTGATCCAGACTCGCTGGAATACTAGGATATGATGGAGTTTTCCCACCGAACCCAGAATCTGCCTAACTCCGCCACCGAGTACTCAGCAGTGAAGTAAAACTGCTGTTTTACTCAAGAATTTGTTCATCACTTAGTCTTTGTTGTTGCACAGCAAGTTACAAGTCCTGCATTTGCTGTCCTGAAGCTATCGGAAATAAACAAGCACATACCACTTTCTGATGCAATCAAAGGAAACTCTATATTAAGTTTCATAACGACATTTATTTAATACAGAATAAATGTACACTATATAGTGTATTTTCTTAACATCTAACAGGAGCTAGTGCATCGAGTTAAAGTTGAAAACGGACGTAACTTTCGGTTATCATCACAGGTAACCGCAAAACTTGTGATTATAATCTGTGTGTACTCTGGTACTGATTTAAACACATGGAAAGGGTTCTAATTTAGCGTTTAAACTCTTGCGCACTAGTTTTTTCCTGCAGTCTTGTCCATTGGCAAAACACATCGTTTTATTAGCACAGTCAGAAATTCTGCACAAATCCCAAAACATTTAAGAAAGTCTGATCATCCCACACAGATCACAATATATACACGAACAATTATATGCAAATTATTATTTATATTATGATTTCCGCATTAACTTCGTATTCGGTAGCGAGCGCTCAAAGTTTCGTTTTCCACACAAGTCGCGTCTTCCTTTTAACCATCCGAATTCAGTCAACCGGCTTCTTCGGTTCTACACAGCAATACTGTTGCAACTTTATAACTTCAAAAGACATATGTAACATTTACACAACAAACAGAGAAGTCGCAGACATGCGCCCGAGGAATGGCAGCGTTCCTCTTACCTTGCTGCTATAAAGTTATCCTCAAAATCCGCAGATTACCAACTTTTATCCCTTATCCCTTAAATGTCAGAGACTACGGCAATCCCCAGCCCGTCCGTCCACCTCCAGCCCGTTTGGTGGGAGATTCCGCCATGTCAATTATGTTTCAATCCACATGGGGCGCGGAGGACTGCCCATTTTACCGTATAATACCGAGTAAAACCTCAACTGGGCAATCTCTTTATGCCACGATGGGAGAAATGTACCGATTTAAAATCTAAAGGCTTTATCCCATATTTGGCGACAAATCAAACCAAGAGCTTCCACACAGTGGACAAAGGGTTTCACCATGGCAAGATGTCTTATGTTCCATATTGAAATATGCATAAAATACCCTTCATAAACTAATGGCTGTAACAAGATCTATCATATTTGCACATGAAACCCGCCGAATAATATTAAAATAACAACAGCAGAACTTTGGCTGCTCAAGTGTCATGCATAAACACCTGGATTACCTGTAGTCCCCTTGAATCTTGAATGACTGGATTGTAAGATCCTCAAAGACAGCAACGGTCGCGATCTATAATAGAAAATGAACATTTAAAAAGATTTCATAATTTACATTTCTGAAAAATTCTATCCTTTGAAAACGAAAAAACACACTGCTCAACTGCTTTACTTTTTCGATCAGAGACAGCTGAGACAGAGTTGTATACTACATTTGTTCGAATTTTAGCTGGGTTTATCCTTTTTGCCCACAGAAAGGAGAGAGCATGCGCGAAAAGTCAAACCGAATCTCAAAGCTGTGCCAGCATCCTGACCGAAACAGCGCAGGGTTTTGGAAGCAAGAGCATTACAAACAAACTATTGATAGACAAGACTTTTTTCATAGTGCATGTAAAACCATATGATTTTGCCTAATGCGCATGTGTTTAAAGTTTCTTAAACAGACAGATGCTTAGATTCCAATTTGCCACCAGGGTTTGTTACACAGGTATGCTTTTATCTTCCGGCTTGTCCCCCCGGAGCGCATAAACTCGCAGCACAGCGCGCCCTCAATGGACCTCCGGCTCTGTCAACATGCCAGTTTGGGGGACTCCACAGAGCACAGTTAGTCGGGATTCCCTTAATTTTTGTATTAATGGGAATTTCTGAGAAGGTGAGGGAGCCTATAGTTCCCCCCCGGGTCACACAACGACTGATAACCACGCTCCCTTTGTTTAGAGTTACATGTTACTGTAAGTGCCACTGACGTCATAGAACGGGCCAATCACGGCCAGAGGGATTTTTAATGGCAGCAGGTGTGAGACGAGTCTCTTTCACCACTTCCGATATTGACGTGGAACCTCGCCAACCAGCTGTTGCTGCTGTGGCCGCATATCTTTCATAACTAGGCCTACATCCGAGACGTACACGCCTTTTAGAAGTGACGAAGTCACCGTCGTTGAATAATTTGCAGGAATATAATTTGATGTAGCATACATTAGCGTCAGAACCATTTAGTTCTGATTCATATTATTACCATTGATTCATATTACCATATTCAGTGGCATTCAGTACAGGCTTTGTAAATGTTGATGTGAATGTAGTCATTGCTGGTGTATTATTCTTTGATATTTTGATTTGAACGTTGCTTTTTAGTTAATTTGTATTTACACAAGCTCTGATGTGTAAAGTTTACATGTGGAGTACAGGCAGTTGCAGTGTCCAGCTGTGAGCTGCTGATGGGTTATTTGCCTGTTTGTTTTCCAGATGGTGTGGCAGTGCAGATCAAAGCTCCTCTCTGCAGGGTTTAGTTTCCTACTCAAGGATCACATAACATATACACACAATTACACACATACAGACACACACACACACACACTCACATACACTCATACACACGCAGACATGCACTCACGCAAACACAAATGCACACACATACAGACACATACACGCTAACATACACTCATACACATGCAGACATACACACACGCACTCACGCACACACAAATGCACACACACACACACTCACATACACTCATACACACACAGACATATGCACATGCAATCACGCACACAAATATACTTACACATACACTCACACACATATGCACATGCACACACATACAAATACGCACATGCACACACACACAAGCATGCAAGCATACTGAAACACATGGTCACAAACACACATGTACGCATACACATATAAACACACACAGCACACACATAGACCAAAGACTTGTAAATAGACATACATACATACACACACACACATGCTTGCACATAGACACCCTGACTCACAAATGCACACTTGCTCAAACACATGCAGACTCAAGCATTCAAGCACACACTGACACACAAACATGCACACAAAGCAGACACACAGATGCACTGACGCACACATTCACAAAATCGCAGTTGTTCACACGCACACATGCAGGCAGCCATTCCCATGTACATTATCATACACATACATACAAGCAGACATGATGACACACACGTGCACGCAGAGCGAAAGCTACAGATGCTGAAGCTCGTGTCAGTCACACAGAAGGCAGGGACCACGGCAGACCAGAGGAAGGGGGGCGAGGCCGAACTGCAGAGGGGTATCGACGAGAAGGAAAGCTGAGTGACGGCAGTCGCAGAGACCTGACACATGCTGCCCAGATGCTCCCAGTGAGAGGGCTGAGCGGTGAGCTCGGGGGCTGGGGTTCCTGGGCCGCCCGGCCACCGTGGACCTCTGGCTCCGCCTCAGTCTAACCACCCAGATCCTCATCCCGAACCCTTAGAGGCAAATCTCAGCGAGCCTCACACGCCAAACTCACCAACCGCTCATTTCCAAAGGGTTAAAAATAAACACCACAGTCACTTTCCTTTACGCTGTGCTTCAGCTCCTCTCAAAGCCGCTCTTGCTTTTATATTTACATTTTTACACACCAATGATTTGTCAGATTTGTTTCCTTGGATTAAATATATATATTTTAAAGTGCTTGATCAATTCATTCAACAGGGAACAATTTACAGGGCATGAAAGCCAAGTATTTTCAATTTTTCAGTGTAATGTCATGAAAAATGAAAAGAAGCATCAAACATACATACTTCAACACACTCAAAGATGAAAGTATTTATCTCAGTGACTGAGTGCAGGGAGGAAAATGTGTATCTTAAAAAGAACGGTTTGTGTCAGAGAACACAAGGCCCTGCTAGCGTTAAGGACAGGGTGTGAACTCCAACTGTGTCTCCACACAAAGAGAACCCCCACCACCACCAAAAAAAACATCCACATAATCTGATCCCCTGCAAAGCAAAAAAAAAAAAAAAAAAACACCACTCAAAAAGTTTAAGCAACTAAACACAGGCACCATTTCCCATGGACCACTTGTAGTTTAACTGAATAAATAAATTCCTATTGGCTGAAAATTTTCACATTGTGAAAGTTAATTTACCAGGTAGTACATTTTGTACAGATCCCTTTGTTCCACGTTATCTTTAAGAGTTGCGTGCCTGAATCTCCTTTCCCTTAACGCTGAACATCTTTTTCACTGTAGCTCTGGAGATCAGGTTACATTTTACAGGTTTGTTCACAAGCAAAGAGATCTGAGATACACTTTATCTTTTGAAATGGTGCTTGTAAAAAAAAAAAAAAAAAATACAGATAAATTCTCATGGCACTTTTCAAAAGTGTCAAGGTGTTAACCACATTTGTCAGGTTCCCGCACAGAAAAGGGATTCTACATCCGACCGTTTCATCACACATTCCCTTATCAGTCAAGAAAATCCTTTGTCGTTCCCTACCTTCTTTGATCTGCTTACAGGTAAACAATTCAACAAGATTTAGGTGATTTGATGTGAAGGGCATTATGGGTATGGAAGTGTTACAAAGTATCAGCTGCAGGCAGAACTGCAGAAATCGGTTGGCTTGTCAATCATCTTAAACAGTCAGAGAGAAGCTGATTTTCTTAAAACGTTCTCTGTCTCTGCTGCTTGCAGCTTGCTCGCTGTTGCTGCTGTGAATGCAAAAGCAGATCGATGCAGAACATCCAGAGACCGGATGGCGTCTGTGTCTGAGTAAGAGAAAGGGGGTCTCCCTAGGGATCATTTTGTTTGAGGCCCAGAACCTCATGTAGGTTAATTACCCAACACGCTTTTTATAGAACCAAGTTGTATTGTGCAACTTTCATTGTGCAATGAAATCATATGCTCATATAGGAAACATTATCAAACAGCATTGCAGTTCAGCCACAATGTCTTCAGTCATACCTGCATGGAGTTTGGAGTATTTAACCAGATTTTGCGGCTCTTGATGATTTCATACTTTTGACGTAGCTTCACAACCTCTGGCATGCTTGTCTTTTACAAATCAATGGCATAACTCAGATGGCCAATCAGGATTAGGCCTGGTGATCATGTGACAATGCTTAAAATTAAATATTTGTGATTTATGTAACATAGTGTACAAATCTCAACTGACATATCACCCAATTTTTGGGGATGGACTTTCATACTCTGGGGCAATGAGTGGAATTTTCAGCCCATGGTGAAAATTATTGCAAAGGTTCTACTGAGTAACTATAACTCTGCGCACACACTCTCTCTCAGGGCTGGAGTTAGCACACACACTCTCTCTCAGGGCTGGAGTTAGCACACACACTCTCTCTCAGGTCTGGAGTTAGCGCACACACTCTCTCTCAGGGCTGGAGTTAGCACACACTCTCTCTCAGGGCTGGAGTTAGCACACACACTCTCTCTCAGGCCTGGAGTTAGCACACACACTCTCTCTCAGGCCTGGAGTTAGCACACACACTCTCTCTCAGGGCTGGAGTTAGCACACACACTCTCTCTCAGGGCTGGAGTTAGCACACACACTCTCTCTCTCAGGGCTGGAGTTAGCACACACTCTCTCTCAGGTCTGGAGTTAGCACACACTCTCTCTCAGGGCTGGAGTTAGCACACACACTCTCTCTCAGGGCTGGAGTTAGCACACACACTCTCTCTCAGGGCTGGAGTTAGCACACACTCTCTCTCTTAGGCCTGGAGTTAGCACACACACTCTCTCTCAGGCCTGGAGTTAGCACACACACTCTCTCTCAGGTCTGGAGTTAGCACACACACTCTCTCTCAGGGCTGGAGTTAGCACACACACTCTCTCTCAGGCCTGGAGTTAGCACACACACTCTCTCTCAGGGCTAGAGTTAGCACACACACTCTCTCTCAGGCCTGGAGTTAGCACACACACTGTCTCTCAGGCCTGGAGTTAGCACACACACTGTCTCTCAGGCCTGGAGTTTGCACACACACTCTCTCTCAGGCCTGGAGTTTGCACACACTCTCTCTCTTAGGCCAAGGCCATTCAACCCCCAGCATCTTCTGAGCAATTATCGTTTATTCCTTGGCCTGATCTTTTTTGACAAGTACAAAAGGGGAACAGGAAGCAATAACAGGGTCAGGTTTGTGCAAACACACGGCCCCGGAATAGTCCTGGCTACAGCTTGTTCTGTTCCAGAGAAGCTGAGTGTGTACTCCAGAGTCATGCTGTCAACACACACACACACACACACACACACACACACACACACACACACACACATACATCTACACACACATACACACATGCACACCTAGAAACACACATACATATAAATACATGTAAACACACACAGATATTCTTTGTTCCTGCACAAACACACTCACAATCTCACAAGCATACATACCTACATGCACACAAGTACAGAAATACACACGCCTACATGCACTTACATACACACTCATATACATACGACTGTACTCTACTGTTGTACTCCTGTGCTCCTAACTCTTATTCCTAATAATGACTCAAATTCCAGTGGTCTGGGTTAATGCGTGTGTGTGTGTGTGTGTGTGTGTGTGTGTGTGTGTGTGTGTGTGTGTGTGTGTGTGTGTGTGTGTGTGTGTGTGTGTGTGTGTGTGTGTGTGCGAACAGCATGAGCGAGAGAGAGAGAAATCAAAAAGCAGGGTTTGTGTGTGCGTGTTTGTGTATGTCCACAAATGTACATGGACTGTACACTGGAATAGCAGTTCTTTCACTCAGCCAACATTTAGCAAGTTTCTTTATGCAATTTGTCCTACAGTTTGAGTTTCAGCCAACAGAAACAAAAACAGAGCCAAATACAGGCTATGTTCATGACATCAGGCCAAAAATTGATAACTGTAAGTATCTATTGACTTTTAATGTACATAATTACAGTACATTTTTTATATGATGAAAATAAATCTCGATGTGCAGCTGAATGAGGGCTTGTCAGACATGTTTCTGGGACGTTATCCTGCGTTCATATCCGGTTCCACCCCATCTCTTAACAAAAACTGCTGCTATCAAAAACACACTCTGAGGCTGTGGTATGGGTCATTTTGCCTGTGATGGTTTGGTTCGCAGCCGCATGGTTTGTTTTGGGATGTGCGGCGTCCTGCTGGCAGCTGAACGCGCCAGGCAATGGAGGCCTAGCTGGACGGCACCCTGAGAAAATGTCCCTGTTTCAGGAACGCAGCACAAACAGTGTTGAGCAATCACAGCAGCTTAGCTTCTTTCAGCCACAGATTTTCATATTTCCCAAAGTTTTTTTTTTTTTTTTTTAATGCCTGTGCACTTTTGTTCTGGGTGTGCGCTGAATTTTAAAGAAGGGCAATGTCAGAATCACATTTAAGACAAAGAGTTTTCAAAAGCTCAAACATCCAACCTGAGGGCTTCCAGGGAGTTGATTATTATTATGTTTATTTTCCCTGCAGGATGGGGAGTCTGCTTTTGCCCTTACTCCACACGAAAGACAGCAATGAGTTCAGCTAACAATTACAAGCCAGTAGCTTGACGCAACGCACAAATCCAATCTGATCACTTGAAATTTACAGTTCGGCCAGGGGAACATTATAAGCAATTGTCTGTTAAACAAAATGGATTTGAGCATCGAGATTTCACCCATGATGTGAACACGCCCTTACGGCGCCTATCCGGATGGCATTTCCGCTGTGATAGACTGAAGAACCCAAGAATGGACCCCGATCATATCCCTTCTGGTCGAGCTGCATCCCAAAGCCCTGGAGTTCAGTTGGGTTATTGCACCGCGCTGATGCAAGCCACCTGTGACCGCCCTACAGCTCAGCCTGAGCTCGAAGAGAACGCACACACAGACTGAGGATGTGGGGTGTCCAACTTTTTTTTTCACACAGAAGTCATTTTTTACAACCCATCTGCGATCGGGCCGTCCGAGAAAAGCGTTAGAGAAATACGGCCACGAGGCCTTCCTGACCGCTGACCCCACTCTCGATAAGAGCGTGACTCAAACAGGCTCGACTGTGAGCCGTCCCGAAGATCGTTTCCGTTTCCCGCTCGTAACGGAGCCCAGATGTCCACTCCATAAACCCCTCTCCCGCTGGGGTCCCGCCAGTTACGCAGTCCGACGATCCCTCACTTTATGCTTCAGGCTTTCCAGAGTGGGAATGAGCGCATCTGTTCTCTAACGGCCGTTAGAAATGACCCAGAGGCCGGTTAGGCGTCACTGGGCAAGCCCTCTTCCTGGAGCACAAGCCCATGCTCTTCACACACAGATATGGAGGGCACTTCAGTGCAACTGAGTGATTTCAGTAATGCCGTTAAAAAAAGATTCCAATAGAACTCATTCCAATCGGGCAATTGAAAATTTGACATTGAGTTCACTGACTAAATTGCACTTAAAAAAAGTTGGTGTTTGCAAAAAAAAAAAAAGGAGTGTTCCATTTATAGCAAGCATGAAGATAAAATCCATCCTCAAACCGAATCTCTACCTGATGCATATTTCCCTGTGAGAGTTCCACAGCCATTACTCAACCGCAACCAATAAAAGTGTCTCCCTCTACCTTCTGCACGTGTCCCTTAATTATGACATCACATTCCAGCAATGTTCTCAAATTCCACTCTGCAACATTAGCCCCATGTCTTTCTAAGACAATCTGTTGGGCTTGTTTTTTCTTTTTTTTTTTTCTTTTCTTCTCTTTTTGTCAGGGCAGGAAAACAAGTCCAGTCAGGCACTGGGAATCTGCAGCTCTTGGCAGCACATGAAGTCAAGCCTCTTTGACAGAACTGCTGTCTGGCTAGCTGTCCTCAACTCACAAAAACCACAAGTGTACATTTCCCAACCTGCCCCAGCTGCTCTTTCTCTCTCTTTCTCTCTCTTGCTCTCTCTCTCTCTCTCTCAAATATTGTTTTCAATTCAATATGCTTTATTGGCTTGATATACTTATGATGAATATTGCCAGCATGTAACAATGCAATGCACACAATGCAGCAAAGCTCATAATTAATCACAGACACTGGGGCAGGCTCTCTGCCTTCCCTCACTCTCTCACTCTCTCACTCTCTCTCTCTTCTCTCTCTCTTTCTTTTCTTGCTCCCTCATCCCATCCTACTTTCCTCTAGCACCCCCCCCCTCTCTGATTGGGAGCTCTCTCTCTCTTTGAAATAATTTACGCCACGCTAATAGGCTTTGATCTGGGGAAAAGTGTAAAATCTCCTGGAAGTATCCCAGAGTTCCCGGTCTGACTGCATTAGGCGGTGGCAGCTCCTCCATGCAGTCTCGAGGGGAGCTTTGTTTTTCCTGGCCCCGTTCCCAAGTCCTCCCTCCGGGAGCTTGTCTCTCCTCTCTCTGGGGGGAAGGAGCTCTCGCTTAATTGTTTGAAATATCTTACCGTACGTTCCCCTGATCCAGGATCCCACTGTGCCACCCTCAAAAAGAAGGAAGGAAAGGCATACAGAACAAGAGAGAGAGAGAGAGGAACTGTCAATGTGACAGCTCAGTTATGACTTCATTAAATTCAATGCAGTTTAGTTTTATTGTCGTGCAAGGTCATTGTCACAGAGCAGTCTTAGATGGAGCTCTTGAGACCCTCAGAGCAAGTCTAGGGATGGCAGTGGCAGAGAGAACCTCCCTGGCTACGAGGAAGAAGCCTTCAGCTTCAGTTTTTTTCATGTCAACAGTGGTGTGGGCATCAATGAGGGCCAGTGATCAGTGATCCACTCTGAACCCCGGTGTTGTGATGTAGTAATATGTCTGTACTCATACAGCAGAGTGGGGTAACAGTTAAAGCCCTGATACTCAGAAAACGCTGGCTTTTGAGGTCATCAAGCCACAGAAGCTTGCAGGGCATTGTTGCAGCATTTGAGAAAGGCTTTTCCGTTACCTCATTTGCTGGTTAAGCGGTTACCTGGGGGGACAGGTAAGGCGAGGGAGATCAGGTATACATTCAGGCACACCTGGCCAAGCGTCACGGAGCCAAGTTTCCACCGAACCAGCCGCACAAAGGCGATAGGACCTGAGAGGGCATGGCTGGTCCTGCAGGCGTTCCAGGGGATGAGAACAATGTGAGTTTAATTCAGATTTTCCGTGTGCCTCAGGGCCTTTCTGATTACCGCCAACTTTAGGCTGGGGAGGAGAGGTAGGCCTCTACAGGGCGCTGGACTCTCTTTAGGACAGCGCTCTCAAACTCCAGCCCTGTGGGGCCACTGATCTTGGCACAAGGTATTCTTTTGTGGGGTATAAAATGCATGGATGACATTGATATGGGATCCCAGCAGATGACGTGCATTGTGGTTGTCTGGTCGCAGTGGAGGTCAGATACTTTCCACCCTAATAGCTGAGAAATGCTCCAGAAGACTGGACTGCACTGGACACACATAGAACCCAACTGTGATGAGAAGACGAAGCTGGACCTTGTGGGTGGTTTGTGCAACACATTCAGTAAGAAAGGTAAACATATTCGGTAAGAAAGGTAAACACATTCGGTAAGAAAGTGTGAGCTCTGTGACTGAATGTTGGAGTCTCAGCCATGCCATTACAGGCTTTGGCTGGAGGTTTGTATGGGATCAGTCCAGCCTCGCTGATTTAGCTGAAAGATGGAGGTTAGGCCAGCTAAGAATGTTGGTTTACCCGCACTTTAGCAGCCTGCCCTGGTAGGCCAGCACCCTGCAGGTATACAAGCCAAAAGCATGCTGATGTCTTCACCCTCTCATATGATAGTTAGCAAGAAATTGCAAAAGCACCTGCGAAGTGGAAAGAACTGAGGGGCACAGCTGTCCTGTGGATTGGAGTTGTCACCTACCAATGGCTGTCTCCTCCCAAGTCGGTGGAAGAGGGGTGGTTTTGGGGCATCAACAACTTAGTCTGGAAAAAGGGGGGAAAATAATAGGGAAAAGTTAGAGCATGGAGAAGATTCTCCACCTCCAATCAGTTGAAGTAGAGACAGAGTCCTCCGTGCTCTTGACTTAAAGCCTGTTCTATTTTCATGAGCTCCACATGGCCTTCATGACCCCTTCATAGTCCTCCACATCAGGAGTCATGAGGCCAATTACTGCTGGAACTTTTGCCCTGTATTTAAATGCCTAACCGCAGCGTATTTTGGGGACCGCCTCACTATGAAAGTATACAGCTAATTATTAACTAAATGGACCAGTTAAGTAAATTGGCTTGAACAAAAACCAGCATACATACCCAGAGTTTAGCCTGTCAGCCATGCTTTACATCAGGGTTTCTCTGTCTGGGCGTTCTGATCTGGGGTGCCCGGCAAAATGGAACATTTTCCTTCCTTTTTAAAAAGCCTTTTGTTTATAATAAATTATTTCATAACCTGCATATGGTTTAATTTAAGATGAAACCAGCATTGTCTGGTGTAAAACCATAGCCTTGTCATTTAATTTATTATGCTTCTTGTATCGTAAATGGTGAGAGTCATTTTCTCAGGGTATAATTTAATATTGTGGGAACTGTATCAAATTCCTCTATTTCTAATCAACAAGACCTTCTGAAGAAAGTGTGTTCTAAAACTTAGTTTAGGAAATAAGATTAAGGAGAGACTTCACTTCCCAGACATTATAAGTGATGCCGCATCACAGACCTCCCTGCCAATGGGATGATGTGAGATGTAGTCCAGGCCTTATCAAAGGTACTTCAAAACTTCAGGCTCACAATATTACAGGTGGTGATGTTCTTTGTGTAATACCCTGTGATGTTTTCTGTTTTAAGAAACCCCCCAAAACGGAAGTAAGGAGCTGGAAGTGTTACTTACAGAGGTGACCAAAAGCTCCCTCTATGGGTGAAATGGGGGTACTGATTTTCAGTGAATATTTTTCCTGCCACACAGCCAGCATTCGAGAAGCTCTGGGAGTGAACCCATAAAAGAGTATTTACGAAAAGAAAATCCCATGGTGCGTACATCACACGACAGAAGTAGACTTTCAAAAACAAAGACCAGGTTCCTTCAGAGTCTTCTTGGAATTCTTTTATTTGCTTGAGTAATAAACCAAAAAAAACCCTCTGGGAATTATTTATAGAACACTCGGTGGAGGAGGAAGTTGTGATTGGGTCTGTGTGTGCGATAAGAGCCATTAGCGACGCCTGATTCTTTTTTTGGAGAGTTTTGTGTGTGATCTGGCGCCAGGAATGCATAGGGGATATTAATTTCAGTGTGCTGAACGCAGCGGAGATCCTGATATTTATTTCAGTGTGCTGAACGCAGCGGAGATCCTGATATTTATTTCAGTGTGCTGAACGCAGCGGAGATCCTGATATTTATTTCAGTGTGCTGAACGCAGCGGAGATCCTGATATTTATTTCAGTGTGCTGAACGCAGCGGAGATCCTGATATTTATTTCAGTGTGCTGAACGCAGCGGAGATCCTGATATTTATTTCAGTGTGCTGAACGCAGCGGAGATCCTGGCTTTAGAAATGCAAATATCACCAATCAGGAATCTATAAAATTACCTATGGCCTTTTATTTGTCCCTTGAGAGGATGCCGCAAGCGTAGAGTCTGCAGGCAAAAACGCTGAACGCTTCCACTTCACCCTGACTCCTCTGTAAATCTGCAGGGCATTTAAGAGTAGAGGAGGTATAATATCTCAAGGGAGAGAAAATATTTACTAAGCATTGCCAAATATTACAGAGAGATATTAAAAGATCTTCATAAATTAGCACACCACAAACCAATAGTCAACAACATCAACAATAATAATAATAATAATAATAATCTAAACCACTGTAGACTGGTAGTGATATTATGTCCTTATATTGTGAAAGTGATGGTAGTAGTACAGTCATTTTTTATATTATTATGATCGAGATGCATAGTTATAACATAATAATAAAACATTTATAACACTGACAGTGCTCAACTCATACACAGACCATAGACATTGATTTAGTGGGGGTTGAGGGATACATTGTGATCACATTGAGTTCAATTCTGTCTGTGAAAACACTGACCAAGCGTCCCGTTTGCCCCCAAATGTTCATATGAAATTTCCACCCGACACAGACAATATGAAACTGCTCCTCCTGGCCCTATAGCCTGTTAGAGTAGTGCTGGACCAGGCCTGTTGCTCTCAGTCATCTTATCGCATTAGAGTAGTGCTGGACCGGGCCTGTTGCTCTCAGTCATCTTACCTTACCGCATTAGAGTAGTGCTGGACCGGGCCTGTTGCTCTCAGTGCTGTCATCTTACCGCATTAGAGTAGTGCTGGACCTGTTTCTCAGTCATCTTGTTGCTCCGCATCTTACCTTACCGCATTAGAGTAGTGCTGGATTAGAGTAGTGCTGGACGGGCCTGTTGCTCTCAGTCATCTTACCGCATTAGAGTAGTGCTGGACCGGGCCTGTTTCTCAGTCATCTTACCGCATTAGAGTAGTGCTGGATCTTACGGGCCTGTTGCTCTCAGTCATCTTACCGCATTAGAGTAGTGCTGGACCGGGCCTGTTGCTCTCAGTCATCTTACCGCATTAGAGTGCTGGAGTAGTGCTGGACCGGGCCTGTTGCTCTCAGTCATCTTACCGCATTAGAGTAGTGCTGGACCGGGCCTGTTGCTCTCAGTCATCTTACCGCATTAGAGTAGTGCTGGACCGGGCCTGTTGCTCTCAGTCATCTTACCGCATTAGAGTAGTGCTGGACCGGGCCTGTTGCTCTCAGTCATCTTACCGCATTAGAGTAGTGCTGGACCGGGCCTGTTGCTCTCAGTCATCTTACCGCATTAGAGTAGTGCTGGACCAGGCCTGTTGCTCAGTCATCTTACCGCATTAGAGTAGTGCTGGACTGGGCCCGTTGCTCAGTCATCTTACCGCAAGTGTTTCCATTATTATTCCATTATGATCCGGCCCTAGCAGCGCCTCTGGCCCCGCCGCCCGCCCATCACTCTTCTTATCTGACAGCTTTATGTCCCAGGGAAGAAATTAAGTTTATTCAAAAGTATTTATAGGGCCTGTGTCTGGCCCACTAACAATAAAACGACGTTGGCCCGCTCAAGCCTGCGGTTTTCGGAGGCAGAGAATTTCTGAGGAATTTTCTCTCCCAGTGAGCACACTGGAGCTGAGCGTGGGCCAGCTGCCCCAGCTCTACGCTCTAGCGGCTCGGGTCTGCGGGGTGGGGGCCGCGCAATTGCCACAGAAATGCTACATCTGCTAAAATAATCAATTACCAATTGGGTTATCAGTTGCAATATTGGGAAGATGAAAAGATCATTGGCCTCAATGAATATTTTGTGACAACGGAGTACAAGAAGCAAGTGAAGCCGATTCACAAGTAATTGCTATTTAACTTTCAGGCACCTCTACATGTAATGGAAGAATATTTCATCAATGTGATAACATTTCCATTTTGACAGTGGTCCTTTACACATTAATTTGGCAGTACAGTGGCAGTGTCAAATGAATGCAGCAGTATAACCAAGTAACTCAAAACTCAAAGTACTTGCTTTGAAAGGACGGCACACTGGCTTTGCTGTTTGCATACACATGTGGATTCTCCTAAGATGAATCCCGTGGTGTTAGCCGCTGGGCAGGTCAGCAGGCTCCAGCAGGTTTAGTTTTTATCTCAAACAGTCTGACATGTTCTTTGGAGATGAATTAAATGGAAGCCATTGGAGTGCAACAGTCACTTAAAAGAGGTGAAATATGACAATGACTCAGCTGCTTTTTCATTAAATGCTCTTTGGTCTTAAAAATATGCCTCCTATCTCATCTTGGGAAAAAAAAGAAGAAAACAGACAGAATGTATGTATTTCTTTTAGCAGTGGATTTGTTCTTGCTGTAAGGCGTAGGCAAACTCACGCTGTACAGGGTGTGTTAACACTCCAGTCAAATTTACTTCCTGGTTTTTACTCTGAGAAATTGCCAGTGAAACAGAGGGATGGGAGTGGTGATGTCAGAGTTCACAGAACTTGTTGGAAGACTAAAATACATAAAGCACCCTCTTACCCATATGGGGACTGCATGTATCCATTTGCATCGAAATAGATTCATTGTACAATTTTGGAAACATCAGTTTGGCTGTCATAATCTCATACATAAAGCCAAAGTGTAGCAGGTTTTCTTAAAATGAATGGATTGTCATTAATCAAATTAAACAAGTGTGAAATGTTATTTTAAAAGATGTCTTATCATCAACAATTAAACCCTTGTTTTTAAAATCATTGACACTGTGAACAACACTGTTTTTGTTTTCATGCTGGTTTTGTGCTTTTGTTAATTTGATATGGGAACAACCACGGGCATTTACTTCCGGGTCATGACCCCAGACAACAACAGCAGCACTGAGGGACGAGGGAGGGACGGGAGGAGTGCACACACACCCAGTGGTCGCCCGTCGCAGCCTGGCTGCCCCTGGGCTCCATGGTTCCTGGGGTAAGGGGACGGTTGGGTCATTGCTCACCATGGGGCAGGCGAGACGGTACTCTGACACGCCGCTCCATGGATCAGCTCCATCCCAGCAGCAGTGCCTAATTATCTGACCCTCCAGCGCTCCACTGCAATACTGGTGACACACAGACACTGGAATTTCACACTGTCTGGAGCCTGTCATTCAGTGTCCCACTGAGCCATAACCCATTTCACAAAATGGCCGTGTTTGGTGTCCTCCGGCAAGTCTGGTGCTGAGGAAGTTGTGGTCTAGGCCTGTTTCTGCAAATTATCCACTGAAGGTCGCAGTGATGAAATTCCAGCTATCCAAGAGGAGAAACCCGAGGTTACTTTGCGCAAGCCATGCACAGAGGAGGTTTTTTTTTGCCATAAATGTGTTTTAATGGGTTTTATGTTCATGTGTGTCGCTCTGAATGGTGAGAGTGTTGCTCCACCCACTCTTCAGCAGCCAGGGCGGAGCTAGCCGAAACAGTTGGGGTTCCAGGCATCACCAGGTTATGAAGGTGTGGCTCACGCACATGTGAGGAAAGGCAAGCCGCTGATCGATGGTCACAGTGGAACACCACTGTAGTCAGATTACTGAGCGTTTACTGTGGTCCAGCTTACAGTGGATCTATGCATGCGTACATGTATGTGTAAAGGTATGTGTGTTCCTGTGTGTGTGTGTGTGTGTGTGTGTGTGCTTATGTGTGAGGGCATGGATGTGTGAGGCTGTGTGAGGAGCGTGTGTGTGTGTGTGTGTGTGCATGTGTGTGTGAGGTTGTGTGAGGATGTGTGTGTGTGTGTGTGTGTGAGGTTGTGTGTGTGTGTGTGTGTGTGTGAGGTTGTGTGTGTGTGTGTGTGTGTGTGTGTGAGGTTGTGTGTGAGGATGTGTGTGTGTGTTTGTGTATGTGAGGTTGCGTGTGAGGCTGTGTGTGAGGATGTGTGTGTGTGCGGGTGTGTGTGTGTGTGAGGCTGTGTGTGTGTGTGTGTGTGTGTGTTTTATGTGTATGTGAGGGCATGGATGTGTGAGGCTGTGTGAGTAGCATGTGTGTGTGTATGTGTGTGTGAGGTTGTGTGTGAGGATGTGTGTGTGTGTGAGTGTGTGTGTGTCCGTGTGTGTCCATTTTCACAGCCACTATGCAGCAGGAAGTGTTGTTAACACACACTGAGGACAGACCTGCAGGGAGCTCTGGGAATGAAGGAAGATGGAACGGACACAAGTTAGAGCTCAAATGCCTTTCACTTGAATTTCGCTTTAAAGCGAGCAGTTCATTTTTCAAACGAAACTCCACAAACTTAATTTATTAACTTTAATAACAAAAACGCCTGACACTAAAAACGCAATAACCATCAGCCCCAATGTATGAATTTACAGTTTTAAAATTCATTTATTTTTTATTTATGTAACAATTCCAAAGAAGTCTTGGGGGAGATACACTGCCACCATGCCAAAACAAGCATGGTTTTCTTGTAAAACAGCAAGATGGATCACCCACATAGAATCTGCAGGAAAAGATCCCGCCCTAGTCCAATGTGAAAACCCGCCTCGGCCCCAGCCCCGGTTCTGGAGCACCCTGTGTGTGCTGGTTTTCATTCCTACTTTAATTGCAATCACTGAGGTATATAGTTTTTTTTGTAGTTCATTGTTTTGTAATGGATACTTTTAATAAAGAGCCAAAACTTACCATCCTCATTCCAAACTCAGAGAAACAGATACTCATTTTACAGAGCATAAATATTATATATGTTAATTTAATTTTCAGACCTACAGTGGGAAGTCCTACATGCTGCAAGAGAAGACACTCAAACAAGAGAAGACTGGTCACTCAAACAAAACCAATTGTGGAAAAGGTAATGAGCTAAAAACTGTATTGTGTTAAAATCTGTTTCACCACAAAATTACATAACTATAACAACTTTAACTTTAATAATCTTACTCAGTTGGAATGAAAACCAGTTTGCTCTGGGATACTCAGGGAACAGGGTTAGGGATCCCTGACCAATAGCCAAGCTTGTAGCGTCAGTAGCTTTGCTACTGCTTTCACATGCACCATAATCTACACATGGGCGTATATCTGTATTTGCATAGAGCTAAATCCAAGAGTCCCAAACCCCAACTATACCTGGAGTTTACAAGGCCTGCTGGCTTTCTGCATTACTCAGCCTTTAGCTGACTGTATGTTCAAATCACCTCATCTTTTTTCTTGAGTCTGAATTGGGTGCTGATTAAAAATACTCTTTAAGTACTTCAAGTTTTAGGTTTGGCCTTTTGCCTGACCAGAGTCATATAAAAAGAAAAAAAAAGGATCTTTACCAGTATCTCTTACAGTTGTATTGCTTCAAAAAGTACCAAATATATTCATGAGTGCTTTTTTACACATTAAAATCCCCATAAATTCATTTGATTGTCTTTAAACAGAGAAGTCTCACAGATTTCCTCATAATGTTAGGCTGCGTTTAGACAGTAGTCATTGAAGCTCAAATCAGTTTTTTTTAAATCCACTCAATTTTGGCAGGCTATTCACACAACACTTGATAAGTGACCAGATCAGATATGTGTGTTTAGACAAGCTACTGGCTTGTTATCACTTGATGAAATTGCTATATCAGTTGTTATTATTTTTGGCAAGCAGTGAGGATGTAAGCTGCTTTGCATAAGAATGAAAACAAAAAACTGATTGGTCAGACACAAGTCACATGGGCAGAGAATGGAATTGTATCAAATCTCACCAAGATGCCAATAGAGTCCAAATCAGATCAGGAAAAATGGGATTCCATGTGACTATGAACTACTGACTATTGCTGTCTCGAACTGAAGAAAAAGATTGGCTACAATTCAGATATGTGGAAAAGAAGTCATATTTGTGTGGCTTTAATCGAGTTGTCCGAACGCAGCCTGAGCATCGGGCCTTGTAGATCGAGGCACGGCGCATCTTTGCTTTTGGCAGTGAGCTATGCTGGCATTATGCCACTCAGTGGCGCGACAGAGCACAGCGTTTACACAATTTCTTTCACACGTCCCTCCGCCAGTCACAAGCACCCACTCCACGGAAAAGTGTCATACGCGTTAACACTTACACAGTCAAACTTATTTACAATAATAATTACACTGGCGTATATACAGTCTGATTACAGCTAAGGAGAAGCTCTGAGAGTGTGCTATTTAGAGAAAATACATGTAAATGTATAGTGAAAAGGAGAAAAAGAGAGAGGAAGAGTGTGCCACATTGGGAGGAGCAGAAAAGTAGATTGAGAAAGAGAGAGGATGGACGGATAGAGTGTGAGAGAGGGAAAGAGAAAGAGGGGTGAAAAAGGAGGGAGAGAGAGAGGCAGAAACAGAGAAAAGTGAGTGAGTGAGTATACTGTAACACAATAACTGTATTGGTGGAAACAAGTTTGATTTAGGGCTAGGGTTAAGGTGTAGGGTTACAGGCAGGTCAGCAAGATAAATGAATACTCACACACACATACACACACACACACAAGGTATAGCTACCTGAGACAGAAGGCAAAATTACAGTGAGCTCTGTCATCAAGGGTCAAACAAGATAATTCCACCTGTATTTTCTGTAATATCCACCTGTGCTTCTTGAGTATAATACTGAAGTAATGTTACAGTGTTACATTTGTAAACACTTTAACAGACCTCACATCCTTGAGGATTCATTGTGTGCATCGACAAGATTATTGCAGCTGTCTGTTGTTTTTTTTATTTCACTTTGAGTGACCTGTGCTTCTAATCTTCAAGTGCACCTGTCCCAGGTGAATGGTGTCTGCAGCAGATTCCCTTTATGCAATACTGTATTTGGCCACTTGATGGCGATACAAAGCACACTCCACAAACCCCCACATGATTCCAGACACCCTGTCTGCAGCAGTAAAAATAATCTGACATTTGACGCATATGGAGAAAATCCCACAAGCAGCTGGAGATGAAAGCAAAATCAAAACCAAATCAAACAAACATCAACAACAAAAAAACAATCCTTACAGATGTAAAACGCTCAGACGATGGTTCAGCTCACGACAGAGAGACGGCTGGTTTGGAGGCAGCCTGGTCAGTCTGAATCAGCCTTGTGTTAAATATGGAACTCTTCAGAGTAAGGCCTCCACCCAGCGCTGCTCCCCGTCCTCTCCTCTCTGTTCCCCGTTGGGTTCCCTCTTCTGTACGGTTCCCATCGGTTCCACCTTCTCTCCCCCTCCTCCATTCCTTTTGTTCACTTCTCCCCCACCCCCCTCTCACTCAGTATAAATTCTTCCACATATTCTTCATCCCGTTTCCTCTCCTCCTCCTCCTCCTCCTGTTCCGCATCCTGTCTCAGATCTATTCCCAGTTCTCTTCTCCTAAGTGTTCCTCCCTTCCCCAACTTCTTCCTTCGGTGCTCTTTTGTTCCCTTTTGTCCCCCCTCCATTCCATGTCCTCCTCGCTCATTTTTCCCATCTCCCCCTCCTGTTCCTTCCCATGATCCCCTGCCTGCTCCACCTTGCGCCTCTGTCCCTGCAGCGCTGCTGGGGGTCGGGCAGGTGCGTGGGAGGGGGTTGGGGGGGTTTTGGGTGGAGGCCGAACAGGGTGTTGAAGGTGGATCTCTGGGATCACACAGACAGGTTGGAGATGACAATCTGCTCCATCTCGGCTGCCTTTCTCCCCGTTTCCTGGGTGACCGCGCGCTCTGCAGATTCACAGTCCTCCTCAAATGACCTGCAGACATAGGACACCAGGAGTCAGATAGTGACATCTGTTAGGGTTAGGGTTATATTAGATAATATTATATAATCAAAACTATAACTATAACCATAACCTTAACCATAATGTTACTAACAAAAACTCTAACCCAAACTATAACAATTATCATAACCACAATGGTAATAATGACCTTGGCCCTTGACCCTTGACCCCTTGACCTATCCCTAATCCCCCCATCACCCAGGGGTCCTCACCCCTCCGCTGGGTGATCACTGGTCGTATCCTCGGCAACCAGGACCTCGTACTCCTCAGCTGCAAACTTCTCCCAATCTGAGGGTTCCGGCAAGTCGCTGTCCATGTCCTGTACAACATGCACAGTTAAGTACACACAGTTACACACACACAGTTACACATGCACAGTTAAGTACACACAGTTACACACACAGTTAAATACGCACAGTTACATACATGCACACATTTACACATATACACATACACTTACACAATCACGCACATACATATTTACTCACACACAAAATTACACACATACACATATACACTGTTACACACATACACACTACACACATGTACACTGATACACACACATTTACACGTACATACACTCACATGCACAGTTACATACATACACACATTCAGAATCAACTAAGAGTCCCCATTTACCTAAAATCAGTGTTATCAGAATTATTTCAACTTGAAACTAAATGAAACGCATGAAAGTGGTATGTACAGGTACAGGTATGTGGACAGCAGCGCTCACCTTCTGCACAGAGAACGGGTCCCTCTGCTCGTGATCCAGGTACTTCTCCAGGTTGAAGAAGGTGTTGAAGAAAATGTGGGCCATCTGACACCTCTTTAGGTCCCCCAGCGTTATTTTACCTACGCAGGAAACAACAGAGCCACCATGAGCGTCGACAGAGCCACCGTGAGCGTCGACAGAGCCACCATGAGCGTCGACAGAGCCACCGTGAGCGTCGACAGAGCCACCGTGAGCGTCGACAGAGTCACCGTGAACGTTGACAGAGCCATATATATATATCTGGTCATTTTCTGTATTGAATATTTTAGGTGCTTATTTGACAAGGTCTCTGTTGCAAAAGAGATTTTAAATATCAATGAACTGAAGCAGACACTGCACAGAAAATTCTCCTGGTGTAGTGATTCATATCTCAATAATAAATGAATATGCGCATGGTTTATACTGATATGGCCCTGACCCCTGACCCCTGACCCCGGCCCCGGCCCTGGTAGCGGTCCTCACCTGCCCGCTCGGGCTTCACCAGGTCCAGCATCTGGCAGAGCAGGTCGTTGAAGGGCAGCGGCTCGATGCCCATGGTCTCCATGCGCTCACACTGCTCCTTATAGAAGAACTGCAGCTCGTACATGGACAGAACCCCATCCCCATCCAGGTCCATGCAGCGGAACCAGTACTCTATGCTGGAGAGAGAGAACCAGCACATAACAGTGAGGAGACAGAACCAGCACTTTACACTGGGGACAGAGAACCAGTACTTTACACTGGGGAGAGAGAACCAGCACTTTACACTGGAGAGAGAGAACCAGCACTTTACACTGGGGACAGAGAACCAGTACTTTACACTGGGGAGAGAGAACCAGCACTTTACACTGGGGAGAGAGAACCAGCACTTTACACTGGGGAGAGAGAACCGGCACTTTACACTGGGGAGAGAGAACCAGCACTTTACACTGGGGAGAGAGAACCAGCACTTTACACTGGGGAGAGAGAACCAGCACTTTACACTGGGGAGAGAGAACCAGCACTTTACACTGGGGAGAGAGAACCGGCACTTTACAATGGAGAGAGAAACCAGCACTTTACACTGGGGAGAGAGAACCGGCACTTTACACTGGGGAGAGAGAACCAGCACTTTACACTGGAGAGAGAGAACCAGCACTTTACACTAGAGAGAGAGAACCAGCACTTTACCCTGGAGAGAGAGAACCAGCACTTTACACTGAGACACTGGCCCTGTATATTTCTTACGTATCCAAAATGTTTAGCTTTTGGATGAGATTATTGTAATATTTTAGTAAACAGTGCCCACTTGTGGTGAAATTCATGTCACAACATATAACACAGTATAGCCTTGAACTTAGGTTCAAAGCCCTTAAATACGCTGTGTCAACGTTCTCTTAGCAAAGATGAAAAGCACTGATAAAAACACATATTTTTATCTCAGATTTCAAAAAGTCTTACAATGATGAAGAGGGGATACCGGAGCACTACAGTGGAGCTGCTTTTACTGCATGCATGTCTGAGGTACCTGGTGAGGCTCCTCTTGTCTTCTTCAGAGATGAGGTACCAAACAAACTCTGCGTAGCTCATCTTCCCCTCTCTCTGAACAGAGCCTCCCCTGGGCAGAGCCAGAGAGACCAGAGAGAGTGTGTGAGAGAGAGAGAGAGAGAGAGACAGAGAGAGAGAGAGTGTGTGTGTGTGTGTGTGTGAGAGAGAGAGTGCATGTGTGTGTGTGTGTGTGTGAGAGAGAGAGTGTGTGTGTGTGTGTGTGTGTGTGTGTGTGTGTGTGTGTGTGTGTGTGTGTGTGTGTGTGTGTGTGTGTGTGTGTGTGCAAGAGAGAAAGTGTGTGTGTGTGTGTGTGTGAGAGAGAGAATGTGTGTGTGTGTGTGTGTGTGTGTGTGTGTGTGTGTGTGTGTGTGTGTGTGTGTGTGTGTGTGTGTGTGTGTGTGTGTGTGTGTGTGTGTGTGTGTGTGAGACAGGGCTGGGGTTCTCAGCTGAACACCAGTCAACATTCACAGCTCAACATCAATCAAATGGTCCCTTACTATAAACATTAAAAAGACCAAAAGAATGTTTTTTTCTTTTTCATTCTGCTTTTTTTAAAGATCCACAGAGCAGCAAAATAAGGAAATGTTCAAATCAGGAACAAAATTAATGCACAGCATTTCCCACGTCATACTTAATTAAGTTCAAAGGACTGTTACATTAGGCAGCAAATTAGGAGAGGAAAAGCATTCTGCTTTTTGTTCCGCAACAATAAATATAAATGAAAACATTACTAATTTACTAAATATAAATTCCAATGAAAAAATAAGCTACATAGATGATGCACAAATGAAAACAGCACCAGCAGGCTGCTCTACTCCTACAAACATAAAAGGGCTTAGTTGCCAAAATTGCTGGCGTTTCCCCGTGAGTTATCTTTCTGTGAGGCTGAGGTTCGGATTCAGGGAAGGGTCTTACTTCATTACGGACCCAGAGAAAAGGCGCTCGATGATCCTGTTTGATGAGGCTGGCGGAAGAAACAGAGAGAGAGAACAGGATTAGAGCTTCCTGTTTCCTGAAAACTAATGACCGACATTTCAGAAAGATTGCTTTAAGGAAGGCAGCACAATCGAGTGATTGATAACACACCGTGGTCATTGTAGCGGGCCAGGTCCTTCTGGTCGATGAAGAGGTCGTGGTCGGTGTCCAGTTCCCAGAACTTACAGTAAATGACGTAGAAGTGCTCGTAGGAGAAGTAGTCTGTGATCAGGTTGATGTCGTCCTCTTCCTCCAGAAGAGCCAGAGTCTGCAACACAAAGGTGAGAGGAAACTTAAAATTTTGGAAAAAACCGATAACTGATGATAACAGACAGAGCCAAATTAGAGGAACATTCAGCGATATCTCAACTCCCTGCAGCTGTTTTCATAAGTTTCTCTCATACAAACATTGCTATGATGTGTTAGGAGGACAAATGTTAGATCATCGGAAAAGTTTAGTAGGAAGGAGGGTCAGCTGAATTATGGGTAAAGTTTATCAAGGAGCCAGGAAGCCAGGAGATGATAAGTCATAGTTACATTTTTATAGGTTCATAGGAATGCAATTTGGATAATATACAGAAAAGAGCTGAGAGTGGTGGATTATGGGTAAAGTTTAGGAATGTAGTGGTCGTAGTAACTTGCTCAACAAGGTGGGAATGCTGGCACTTTGAGTAAATTTAAGCATGGTCATGGTTAGCTAAAGCTGAGTAAGGAGCTAAAATGTTGTATTACATGTACACATAGGCATTGAGCAGACACTGTTATCCAGAGCGACTTACAAATGAAAGTCTGTTAATGAGACGAGACAGCCGAAACAGGAAGTGAGCGCACATACCTGCAGGAAGTTGCTCCTCCTCAGCTCTGTGGTGGTGATCCTCCCTGTCCAGGAGCGGTTGACGGTATAGAATATCCTCTGAATGACCTGCCACGAGAATCACAAGCCACAGACACTCAATTCACGGCACAGATATTCATCTCAGTGTACATAACCACTGAAAATCCACCCTGCACACTGCCATTAAGAGAGGTACTGAGCATCTAAACATCTGATGGCAGGAGCCCTCATATACGAGCACATAATGAAGACCACAGGACATTTAGCCCAGTCAGTAATATACCTACAGTCTAGACCTGAACACCTGAAGGTGTCTCTGCTTGTATCACATGACCCTGTCTGTGCAAATAAACCCTCACACATCTTAAGAGTATTGTCTCAAAATCAGACAAAGACTCAGTATATACAGTTATAGTAGGTTGGTCATGACACGGATGAAATGGTAAAACCACCATTATGTGCTGCAGTTACCACGGTGAAGGGCCACAGTGGCGTTCTGCGTTTACCATGGTAACATACGATCAGCGTGTATGGAACTTGGTGCGTTAACATACCACCCTGGTGTACGTCAGTTACCGTGGCGATGTACTGCTATTACCAAGGTGATGTACTGCTATGGCATACGGCTCTTACCGTGGTGATGTACCGCTATGGCATACGGCTCTTACCGTGGTGATGTACCGCGAGTGGAACTCAGGTGCGTCCTTCAGAAATGTCAGCCCTGGGTGTGTTTCCACAATGTCCTGAAACGAAGTTTTTGTTTTCATGTCTGATGAGTTTTCTGTGGGTGTTTTTAATTTGCATCACCATACCCACCCACATATTGTGACTGAGGACCACTTCATGAGTAGAATAAAACACTTTACACCCAGTGTACATATTTAAACAGTAAAACTTTAACCAGTGGAAATGCTTATATTATATATTATATATTATATATTGGTGTATTCTGATGTACCATAACCCCACTGCTCATAATATATGTGTGTATGTATGTATGTGTGTGTGTATCTGTGTATATGTATGTATGTATGCACATGTGTGTATCTGTGTGTGTGTGTGTGTGTGTGTGCGTGTGTGTGCGCATGTGTGTTTGTGTGTGTGTGTGTGTGTGTGTGTGTGTGTGTGTGTGTGTGTGTGTGTGTGTGTGTGTGTGTGTGTGTGTGTGTTTGTGTGTGTGTGTGTGTGTGTTAGAGTGTTACCTGTAAGAGTGGGATGAAGTCGTCCTGCTCCAGGTACCTGCAGCCCGGTTTGGCCAGCAGGTGAACAAACTTGGCTGAGTCATCATAGCAACAGTGCAGCAACCTTTGGCAAGCGAAAAGAGGGGAGAAGAATGAAGTAAACTAATCCAGGATCCTTCATTTCCCTGCGTATCAGCCTTCGATAGGGCGAAACCAGGCCCAGTCTCCTCTTAAAGAGCTGGAATACCCACAGGAACCTGGAGGGGAAACAACATACAAAGGACCTGGCATGGCCACAGAGATCTCATTTCCTGCGCTGATCTCGATACAGCGCCGGTTTTGTTTGCCTTTTTTGGCACTGTGGCTGAGGAGTATGGGCTGTAATTACAGGGTTGCAGGTTCAAAGCCGGAGGGACATTGTTCTTGCACCCTGGTGCATGATGCTTATCAGAAATTGCGGGTTTGGAACCCTTACTCATCACAGAAAATCAAGGACTACAAGGTTCCATTCCCACAGACTCAAGGGCCAATCAAAGCTGTACAGCGGAATTCAACACAAGTGTTAGTATCCAGGCTCAGCTCCTTAAGACCCGATCTCAAATGCAGAATATGATCATTGACCAGCTGCTAAAAACCATAATTTCTGTGATCTATGGACATGATAACTGCCAAAATCTCTCAGCAAAAACGTTCAAGTATCTCGTCCTTGACTTTATTTTTCTAAACACAAGGACTTTTCAAGAGTTTTCGAGTCGGAGGCGAACGCAGCGAATGGTGTCAGTGAGTCACGCAGCTGCTGGGATGGAAATGGGGTCAGATGAAAAGTGGATATAAGAGGCCTGAATGGGGCTGTTGGGTACAGCTGGTCAGTGGCGTGGTGGTGTGGCTCGGTGATGGAGGGATGGACCTCTGACCTCCCTCCCTCTATGCGCTGACTGACCCACTGCTTAGGGGCTTCCCTGGATCAGCAATAACAATGAAAGTCTGTCCCAAAGGCCCGCTCGGCTCATTTCTGCCATTTTTCAGCAGATGTATCCCATCCTGCTCTTTGACATCGGCGTCGCACAATGACCCGAGCCCACGCGCTTCGGTGTGAAAGAGCGAAAGCAAATTCAATTCTCCGAGTTCCTCCTAAAACAGGGCATTCCGCACCTCCTGCACACATTACAGACGCAACGCAGATATCCTGTTATTAAAGCTGCCGGGAAAATGGGGGGGACTCACTTTTCATAATGGCTGAACGAACTGCTATGTGGCCACTTTGTGCTTCTGTTTTGTTGGAGTCACTTTCAAGTAAACTTAGAGAGAGAAAGGGTTTTAAAAAGTATGTAAGTGACCATGAACATGACTCAGGTGTGTGCGATGAGTTACTCTCCCTCACCATAAAGCACTTTGAGATCATGAAAACCCTGTATGAATGCTTCGCATTATTATTATTATTAATTATTAATTAAGCAAAGGAAGCAGTGGTGTCCCTTACTTCCTCCATGTCGTGACGAAGGCCCGCGCAGAGACAGAACCCGTCTGATCCCCCCCTGTTCCATGAAACAGCACCGACTTCCAGTACAGAGGACAGCCACACACCTGGGGAGCACAGGAGGAAATCTTAATAAAAATTACATTTTTCTCATTTTCAAACTACATATAAGTGATATGCGTATGCAGAGAAACGCTGCGTTCATTTCTGCCATTGAGGGAGTGTGTATTCACTGGGTGGAGTAGATGTGTCCATTTATCTTAAACTTAAACCTGAATTTCTGCAGGTCCAGGCTTAGGACACTCTTTGTTACCCCGGTAACAAGTCTGGCTACACAGTAAACTCACTTTGTGAAAATGAAAATCTTGGGCTTATTGCAAATTGTCAAAAACGTATCGATTTAGCTCAATTAGCCATGTTTGAGAAACGGGGGCGAGGGAATGGAGACTGTGTTTGCATACAGGCTAAAGGTTGGCTCCTTCTTGTCTGTGTGTTGACCGACAATGTGACAGTGTAGCAACACCAATATTTTTGCTCTAACAAAATCAATGTTCAATTCATGGAGGCAATGATGCTCAATAACTAAGGTATAGATGTTCTATAACTAAGGGCAGCAGGTGTTCAACACAAACACAATGCAAAGATTTGATGTAGATTTAGCTGTAGCCCGTTAGCCTGACTGACCTTGTAACCTTGACAATGGGTGCAAGGTATTAAAGGATCAAAGTTCAGCTTTGTGTCACACGACAAGAGAGAAGACAGTCTGACTCCACAGAAACAGTCCTTCTGGGTATCAATGAATCATTGTTGTGCTCTAAAGCACACGTTTGTCAGGGCTAATTGTCTACAGAAGAGTGAGTGGGCCAAGAGTAAACCAGCCTCAACAATCCAGAATGAGTCAGAACACTCAAATGTTCCAAATACTACATCTCTGATTTAAACATGCCACTCGGAATTCAGAATCCAGAACAAGCAGATGTTCCATAGCTATGGATTCCACACAGGTGAGGTACATATTCCAGTGACGTTCTGTTACACAAACACATACCTGTCACTATCATTCATGCCAACACCTTATTCACCATCTGAATTACTAGGTCAGCCAAACAGATGGCATTTGTAGTGATGGTCTCCTTCCAGCAGCTCACATTTTGGAGGCCGTGCTGTACCTTAGCGATCTTGCCCATGTCGTAAATGTCGGCTTTCTGGTCCTGGAGGTCCACGAACGCCGTTTCGATTTTGCCGATGTTCTGGCTGAAGTCGGAGCTGCTGTCTGGCGGGAGGCCGTCGGGGAAGTAGAAGCGTGGAATGTTGATGGAGACCGGAGCGCACGGCGGGTCGTGTTGGGCGGGGGGAGGGCTGGCCGTGTGGGGGGTGGGGAGGTAGCGGCAGGGGCGGGGGGGTCGGGCTCAGAGCTGGGCCTGGGGGCTTGTGCTGTGGGAGGGGCTACAGGTTCTTCCGCTGGCTTAGTCTGGATCTGTGGCAAGGAGAGAGGGCAGAGAGAGAGAGAGAGAGAGAGGGAGAGAGGGAGAAAGAGAGAGAGAGAGAGAGAGAGAGGAGAGAGACTTTTTACTTTTAAAGTACCTTTATTGATCACCTACCAACACCTCTCCATTGATGAAAAGTACACAATAACGACAAGCTTAGAATTGATTAAATTAAAACCCCCAACCCCTTACACCCACAAACCAGCTATATGTCAATATTGCACTCTGTCCCATCAATACTGCAAATTGCACTACGAATACTCCAAACCACTCTGAACCTATCAGTGGCGCTAGCCATCCAATAATATACCAATTCCACTTTTAGCCTGGCAGTCACCAACCCCCTAAAGGGTGTGTGTGTGTGTGTGTATTTCCCAACACTTTGTTTTTCCAGAGAGAGAGAGAGATGGTGTGAGATTTACTAACCGCCACCTGGCCATTCAGAAAAGTGGACACAGGTACCCCTGGCTGCCCCGCCCACAGGGGACAGACAATTCAAGCTCAACATTCAACAAAATGAATCAAAATCTACGAAGCAAATAACAGCTCCACATTAATTAGGAAAAAAGAATGAGTGTAATGAACAGGCAGAGCGATACATTTAATTAAGCCAAAAAATGAGAGACTTCAAGTGACTCTGTGGTATTATTCATTTAGACTTACTCTCAGATTTCACTCAAAGAGATACACACAAAGGAGAAGCAAAGATCTGAAGCAGTTCACTGAACCAGGTGGAAAAGTAGCACCTCCTACTTGCTTTGCTATGTCACATCTGTAATATATAATATAATATACAATAATATAAGCAAGAACATATGGCTCTGCAGGTGGGAACTCATTTTTGGAGGTGAGAAGATGGATGCCTAGAAGTCAGAGTTTTACGGCCATGCTCTTGCTGACATTACACATATAGCCAAACACCAACGGTGAGTCAAGCTGGTCCTTAAAAACACATAGTGGCCCACAGGGTTTTACACTGGAAAGATGCATATTCTGAAAAGCAAAGTGTGACCCATGTAGTTGGGTGTTTGAGTCCCATTCAGGCCATTGGTGGGTATGACTAGAGGTCCGCACTAGCAAGGCAGCGATTGGTCCAGCCTCAACACAGAATGACAGGGGCCAGCGGACTCTTTCTGCTGATTTGCTGCTCTCTAGCGGCCACATCTGGCCAGGCCAGGTGCCTGCAGTCATATCTTCTGAGAATATGCAGGCCTCGTAATCCTCTTACTGAACAGGAAGCATGTGACTGGTGGTGTGTCTGCTCTGTGTTAAGATGCACTACCTTGTCGTCATGAGAACCGGAGGAGTCACGTGCTCGCAGCTTCTCCCTCCTAATATCAGTGAGAACGGTTGCCGCGGGGACTCAACTAGATCAGCCGAAGTTTGGGTTGTTCAAATAAGGGTGAAAAATTGAGTGAAGTAAATAATTTGAAAAAAACCCATACAGCTACCACTGTCCAGTGCCGGAGACTGTAGACGCTGTCACAGGAGGCGTGTTTGGCTCTGGTTTCAGACGTAGGGTCCTTAGCGGCGGCCAGGAGGCCGGTTCTGAAGCCGGGCCTGTGAGCGGGTGTGAATTTACAGGGCTTTCATCCCGCGCGTCGCACGCTATCGTGTTTCTCGCGTGGGGCCGAGGGGGTGTCACACACGGAGATCATAGAGCGCCTGAGCTGCATCAGCGATCCAGGGATGGAGAAACGGGAGCTCTCCCACGGATACGTAATGGGGCGGGGGCGGACCCCCCATCCCCCACCCCCCACCTGAAAGGGCAGTCCAAAGGGGGAGAGAGAAGCCTCTCAGCTCCCATTCAGACTATCCTGAAATAACCCCCCCCCATAATCTGCTACTCGTTGCGATTGTAGCAAGAGCATTATATGAATAATTAAATGTGAAAAAGTTTTTAAAAAAAAATCAATTTTTTCCCCCAGAAGACTTTCAGGGCATTTTTAGATTTGGGCATTTGGTCACGTCTGGAGAGCCGTTCCCAAACAGAGCTTGCAAGCTGCTGTTGCCTTTGATTTCCAGTCTGTTTTGATTTATGACTTATAATGGCGTTCTCTGTGGGGTTCTCGTGAGTAAACAAAGTTCACATTCTGGATTCAGGACACGGTTTGTGCTGCAGACAAGCTCAGGCCACCTCAGCAAGGCACAACCGGTCACGGTTTCTTCATTTTGGGTTTCTGAACTTAGAGGCACGCTTGCACGCTTGTCAAAAAGAATTGTGCCACGTGGGTAAACAAGTTCAGCTTTTAGAACGGATCCTAAACACAAACAGTCTGGAAACATCCTTATACTGATTACATTTTATAACATTGTCCATTTGCACACTGAACTTTATGAAGCTTAAGAAAAAACATATTCGGCTACTAACATATTTGAACAAGCTTAGTCTGTTTAAGGACATATGTCCAATCAAAACAGGTTGTAGTCTTTTAAAATTCACATGCAGCTCTATTTCAGATGAAATTGATACATTCCAAAGGACATGATTGGTTTGACCCTTGTTTCTTTACTCAACAAAATTACACTGTCATGTACAGTTTGTTTTGTTTAAATTGCATACATGCTAAAAGAGACCAAGCATGTTTGATTGAAACTTCCCGCTTATCAGTAGAATATCAAGCATAAGCACATGAAAATAAACCCTACATCTGAGAGTATTGATTATTGGTAGCATCGTCATGATCCCCACAGTTCCTGCGGTATTGATTATCGTGCGTGAGACAGAGCTCCTCTCTCCTGCTTCTGCAGCCTATATGTCTCATTGATTGAGGCCCTGTGTTTGTGCTCTATAAATAACCCTGGAGGTATCCACCTCTCCCTGCCCAGGGCCACAGCCCGGCTCTCCCCAGCCTGCAGCATGCCCGGTGGGGGGACGCCTCGCACCCTCGGCCCCCTGTGCTGACCTGTGGCTCTGGATCGAGCGGGCCGGATCTCTTCTCGAAATGGGAGGGGAGGGCGCGGTCGCCCCCCCCGCAGGGGTCCAGAGCTCTGCTCAGAGCGTGGTCCTTCATTTTCACATCGGGACGGGGGGCGGGGGCCAGGGGGGGGTCCAGAAACAACAGAGTGAGTCCGCCGGCCAGAGCCTCTTCCTCCTCCTCCTCTTCCTCCTCCTCTTCCTCGTCAGGACCACTCCACTGATCTGAACGTCTCTGCAGGTAACCTCAGTGACTTTAGGGGGTGCCCTCTGGAGCCCCAGTTATTTCACTGGGCCCTGCAGCAGCACACGCATTCTGGATCCAGGATAACAGGATAACTGCTGATGGTGGGGTGTCTGTACTTTGGAGTGCAACTGTTCGGGGGGGTCTGTCCCCTCCCATACCCGTTCCGTAAACCCCCTCCTAGTCGAAAACATTCCAATAATGCACTACCTCAGCTACGCACTCCTCTCTGACAGCACGGCTCTCTGAAACCTTACGCCCTTCCATCCACCTACTCAGTGTGTGTGTGTGTGTGTGTGCGTGTGTGTGTGTGTAAAGCATGCTTGTGTGTGTGTTTATGTGTGTGTGTGTGTGTAGGAGTGTGTGTGTGTGTGTGTGTGAAGCATGTGTGTGTATGTGTGTGTGTGTGTGTGAGAAGCATGCTTGTGTGTGTGTGTATGTGTGTGTGTGTGTAGGAGTGTGTGTGGGTGTGAGAGTGTGAATGCATGTGTGTGTGCGTGCATGCGTATATGTATGTGTGTGTGAGTGTGAATGAGTGTGTGTGTGTGAGTGTGCATGCATGTGTGTGTGTGAATGAGTGTGTGTGTGTGAGTGTGAATGAGTGTGTGTGTGTGAGTGTGTGTGAATGAGTGTGTGTATGAGTGTGCATGCCTGTGTGCATATATGTATGTGTGTGTGTGTGAGTGTGAATGAGTGTGTGTGTGTGAGTGTGCATGAGTGTGTGAGTGTGAATGAGTGTGCGTGTGTGAGTGTGAATGAGTGTGTGTATGAGTGTGCATGCCTGTGTGCATATATGTGTGTGTGTGTGTGTGTGTGTGTGTGTGTGTGTGTGTGTGTGTGTGTGTGTGTGTGTGTGTGTGTGTGTGTGTGTGTGTGTGTGTGTGTGTGTGTGTGTAGGAGTGTGTGTGGGTGTGAGAGTGTGAATGCATGTGTGTGTGTGTGTGCATGCGTATATGTATGTGTGTGTGAGTGTGAATGAGTGTGTGTGTGTGAGTGTGCATGCATGTGTGTGTGTGAATGAGTGTGTGTGTGTGAATGAGTGTGCGTGTGTGAGTGTGAATGAGTGTGTGTATGAGTGTGCATGCCTGTGTGCATATGTGTGTGTGTGTGTGTGTGTATGAGTTATGGCTGTAACATTTTCTTTATCATATGTAAACACACAGGTGAGAAGACAATCATGCACACACATATGTGCACCCACACTCACAAACACACGTACGTGCACACAGTCACACATGCACACACACACACTCACAAACACACGTACGTGCACACAGTCACACATGCACACACACACACACTCACAAACACACGTACGTGCACACAGTCACACATG
This sequence comes from Albula goreensis, assembly GCA_022829145.1. Lineage (NCBI taxonomy): Eukaryota > Metazoa > Chordata > Actinopteri > Albuliformes > Albulidae > Albula > Albula goreensis. Next base: position 2,487,782 of record CM040753.1, on the reverse strand, counting down.
CACACACACCCACACTCACAAACACACGTACGTGCACACAGTCACACATGCACACACACCCACACTCACAAAACACACGTACGTGCACACAGTCACACATGCACACACACACACACTCACAAACACACGTACGTGCACACAGTCACACATGCACACACACACACACTCACAAACACACGTACGTGCACACAGTCACACATGCACACACACCCACACTCACAAACACACGTACGTGCACACAGTCACACATGCACACACACCCACACTCACAAACACACGTACGTGCACACAGTCACACATGCACACACACCACACTCACAAACACACGTACGTGCACACAGTCACACATGCACACACACCCACACTCACAAACACACGTACGTGCACACAGTCACACATGCACACACACACACACTCACAAACACACGTACGTGCACACAGTCACACATGCACACACACCCACACTCACAAACACACGTACGTGCACACAGTCACACATGCACACACACCCACACTCACAAACACACGTACGTGCACACAGTCACACATGCACACACACCACACTCACAAACACACGTACGTGCACACACACACACTCACACACACACGTCACACATGCACACACACCACACACTCACAAACACACGTACGTGCACACAGTCACACATGCACACACACCCCACACTCACAAACACACGTACGTGCACACAGTCACACATGCACACACACCCACACTCACAAACACACGTACGTGCACACAGTCACACATGCACACACACCCACACTCACAAACACACGTACGTGCACACAGTCACACATGCACACACACCCACACTCACAAACACACGTACGTGCACACAGTCACACATGCACACACCCACACTCACAAACACACGTATGCACACAGTCACACATGCACACACCCACACTCACAAACACACGTACGTGCACACAGTGCGTGCAGTCACACATGCACACACACCCACACTCACAAACACACGTACGTGCACACAGTCACACATGCACACACACACACACTCACAAACACACGTACGTGCACACACAGTCACACATGCACACACACACACACTCACAAACACACGTACGTGCACACAGTCACACATGCACACTTATACACACACACATACATGCATGCGTACACACACACATACACACACACACTTATACACACACACAATACACACACACGAATGCACACACATGCATCCGCACACACACACATACACACACACGCATGCGCACACACACACGCATGCGTACACACACACACACACACACACACACACAGCAGAGACATGCCATCCTCTTGGCTAAAGTTACAGATAAAGTGCCACGCACTGTTTACCCCATATGTGTTTACTGCAAACTGGCATAGCTTTAAATGCCAGCTTAGAGGATTTCAAAAGCAAAACACAAGCCATCGATTTCCGACCACATTAACTGCAGAGCAGGAAATTACTGGAGAAATGCGGTCTCAGCCTTGTTTACATTCGTGTCCCTCTCTCTAATGATAAAAAGACATCAAAGACTCGACCAACTTCATATGGGTGAAATGAACGGATTTCATTGATCAAAAAAACATTCAATGCACATTTTGTCCTTTAAAACTTTGAATAAGACACGTCTTACAATCAAACTATGAATATGTTAAAGAGACAGAAAGTGCATGTGTATCTGGCGTCTGTCATATATTACTAAAAGCCATGAAGTGAAGTGCATTATGGGAATGTTCTGAAGGGCAGGCCTCCAGGGCCTTATGGCTCATTATGACATCACTGTGCAGCACAGAGAGCCGAAGCTTTTTATTGGACAAATGTCCCAAAACATTACGATCATCAAGGCCGGGCATTCACCTTACCTTGGGGACATGCCAGCTGTCATCACGCACATACTTATAGGTGGGTTTTGTTTTTATTTTCTTATTTTTTTTGCTTCATTAAAGTCAGTTACCATCATCAAGTTGTCACCATTGTGTGTTTACCAAGCAGTCATCCTTATAGTCAATTTAATCTGAATTAATTGCTGTCTACCCTCATTTTAAAAAGTTGGCCACCTCACAGTTCTTAAATGGCATTGAGGTCATTTTATTTGTGTAATTTGTAAATGTGCAGTGAATGTGCTATCACAGAACAAAAAAACAGCAATTGGATGTTCAGAGAAGAACAACACCTCTCTAAAATGCATCTGAAAATAAACAAACAATCAAAACAACACAGCAAAACACTACTGATTCAAACCAGTGTCTCCCCCCCACTCTCAGGTAATATAATAACATAATGAAGGCCTCTTTTTGACTTCATCCACCCACTTTGGACTTCATGATTCATAACCGACCCATCGGCAGACATCATATTTCATTTGGCAGCAGATATGTACACTTTCATTAGACGAGGGCCTTGGCTGCAGGCTGAGCTTCTGGAGTCTTTTATTGGTCAGTTCCCCTGAGAGGTCAGAGGTGACCATGGCAACAGGTCAATGGAAGAATGCTTGTCATTGACGTTGGGCAACCGGACGTTATTTACGCAGGCGAGGCCGAGGTCCTTCACCGCGCATTTTTCAGTGACAGAATCCGCTGCGTGATGTTGGGCTCAGGAAACGGAGCCAGGAGCAGCAGGGTCACAAAGAAGCCATGTGATTGGTCGACTTTGTGACACCCTTTCTCCTTCAACTCTCTGTGCCCCTGAAAAGGGCCGCCGTGTGCCGACTCATCTGACACCCTCCAAATCCATCGCTCTTACACGCCAGACGCCGAAGGCCTTTGGTTTCGCCCTCTCACAAAAACAGCATGCGTTTTCCCTTTGATTCTTGGCAAGAGGAGCTTGGCGCTAAACTGACACGCTCTGTCTGAAAATAATTAAATGCAATGAAGTGATCAAAACACACCGCTGCGAAACACCAGCCATTCAACTTCAACTCCTCTCCACAGCGTTTCCAAGCGCCTTTAACGGTAAGCACGGAAACCAGTGTCACTGTTTACATTCTGATCTCACGAAGCAAGAGCGATGGTCTGGTTCAGAGTATTGATCTGATTGATGCCTGAAGGTCATCAAAGTAAATGGGGACAGAGAAATACAGCAAACTCCCCCCGTGAAAACATCCTGAGTCCAGCCCCGATGCCCTCACCCCAGGCTAGGCTTCTGAACAAAATAAATATGTCTGTCAGGAATAATGTGTTTCTCGTGAAGTGTAATAACGTTTGTACCAGACTGCAGTGAAATATATTTTAAGCCAGAAATGTACCATTGGGGCCCTACAGATGCAGCAGTCGCTCTTGGGTATGGAGAGGAGCTGGGTCATATTAACCAAAATGAAGTTATTCAGACATGGAACATGTCAGACATGAGTCTGCATGGGGTTCACCCTGGACAGGCAACCATCATGTGTTTTTCCTCATCAAAGAGGAGGGCTTTAGTTTTTTAAAAAGCATCACACTGATTTTTTTTTTTTTTTTTGCTTGAAATCAGTCACTAGTATTATTCACGCAATTAGAATAACAAGCAAGCAAGCAACATAAATATACTGGCCCGTGCACCTCACAGCATATGAAGATTTTAGCTAGCTTCATCGATAATTGACTAACTTTTTCTGCAGTGTTAACCATGCTGCATTGACACTATCCACCACTAGGTGGGGCTCCTGCCCTTTTCCCAGGCTTACATTGCCATTCTTCACTCCAGTGCTGCAGGACCACCTCTTAAGCCTTTTTGCAACTTCAGAAACAAAGGAAACACAGTGAGCATTCTTTCACACCACACTCCAAGCATGTTCAGGGCGATAAATGCTAAATGCTTATTGCATGCATTATAGTCCCTTACAGAAAAGCAGTACATAAAAAGATCACACAATTTCCACACATAAAATATACTATAATATATAGTATATATTTCAAACTATTCTAAGTTTTTGTCATGTGGAGAGTGCACTTTGAGTAAAAAAAGGTGACTTTAGGAACTGTGAACTGTTGACATGGGTTAATTATTGGGATCAATGGAGGGAGAGTATTTAGAATGTAGAGTAAGACTTAAAGAGTAGGAGCATGGGAAATGTAGTGACGAGTACTGGTGAAGTAAAGCAGGAGTAGTGGAGGGTATGATTGGAGTCCTATGTTCAGGTTTTGACCATAGATACTTTATGAATGACTAACAGATAACAAATATGTTGAAAATGAGGAAAAATTCAAAGGAAAGAATATAATTGCAGAAAGTGTAATTTTCAGAGCTTAGAATCTGTAAGTCACCTTTACAACCACAAGGTGGCAGTGTTTCACTTCTTCCCTGCTCCAGCAACCTTATGGTGATCTGCCAGTTTTCTCTGAAAGTGAATATTCACAGCTCTGACTGCCCTGAAAAAGTTCAACCACAAATGACAGGGTTGGGGTTCTGCATGAGACCAAATAATCGGTCAACCACATATCGTTGGGTCAGTATTCAAATTCTTGTTTAAAATTAAAAGAAACAGGAAGGAAATAAATCTGTTATTTTTGCAAATATCTACAAAACATGTCCCAGATGATCCCATGTGAGAGAATATTGTATAATACGGTGCAAGAAATCTGGACCCCCTCTGCCCCCTGTGTGTGTGTGAGTGAACGCAGGGTTCTTGGCAGTGAGTCATTATTCACACAGCCTAACGAAAATGGGGCTCACACTACGCTCGAGGGGAAAGAATGTAATCTGAAATTTAATGTTTCACCATAAAAAAGTAGCTCAGTGAAATTCTGAAGCATGTTATAAAGGGTCCCATATTGTCACAGGAGTTCCAGAATCGTGGAACCATAGTTTCCATGGAAACCTAGTTTGATTAGTGTGCACGTATCAACGGCACAAGACATCACGTGATGAACATCAGAGTGTCAGAGGGTGGAACAGCAAAAGTTTCTCCAGTTATAGGACCAGGGCTGGCCACACCCTGTAGCTCTATAGGACCAGGGCTGGCCACACCCTGTAGCTCTATAGGACCAGGGCTGGCCACACTCTGTAGCTCTATAGGACAAGGGCTGGCCACACCCTGTAGCTCTATAGGACCAGGGCTGGCCACACTCTGTAGCTCTATAGGACAAGGGCTGGCCATGCCCTGTAGCTCTATAGGACCAGGGCTGGCCACACCCTGTAGCTCTATAGGACCAGGGCTGGCCATGCCCTGTAGCTCTATAGGACCAGGGCTGGCCACACCCTGTAGCTCTATAGGACCAGGGCTGGCCATGCCCTGTAGCTCTATAGGACCAGGGCTGGCCACGCCCTGTAGCTCTATAGGACCAGGGCTGGCCACGCCCTGTAGCTCTATAGGACCAGGGCTGGCCACACCCTGTAGCTCTATAGGACCAGGGCTGGCCACACCCTGTAGCTCTATAGGACCAGGGCTGGCCACGCCCTGTAGCTCTATAGGACCAGGGCTGGCCATGCCCTGTAGCTCTATAGGACCAGGGCTGGCCACGCCCTGTAGCTCTATAGGACCAGGGCTGGCCATGCCCTGTAGCTCTATAGGACCAGGGCTGGCCACGCCCTGTGGCTCTATAGGACCAGGGCTGGCCATGCCCTGTGCTCTATAGGACCAGGGCTGGCCACACCCTGTAGCTCTATAGGACCAGGGCTGGCCACACCCTGTAGCTCTATAGGACCAGGGCTGGCCACACCCTGTAGCTCTATAGGACCAGGGCTGGCCACGCCTGTAGCTCTATAGGACCAGGGCTGGCCACACCCTGTAGCTCTATAGGACCAGGGCTGGCCACACCTGTAGCTCTATAGGACCAGGGCTGGCCACACCCTGTAGCTCTATAGGACCAGGGCTGGCCACGCCCTGTAGCTCTATAGGACCAGGGCTGGCCACACCCTGTAGCTCTATAGGACCAGGGCTGGCCACACCCTGTAGCTCTATAGGACCAGGGCTGGCCACACCCTGTAGCTCTATAGGACCAGGGCTGGCCACACCCTGTAGCTCTATAGGACCAGGGCTGGCCATGCCCTGTAGCTCTATAGGACCAGGGCTGGCCATGCCCTGTAGCTCTATAGGACCAGGGCTGGCCACACCCTGTAGCTCTATAGGACCAGGGCTGGCCACACCCTGTAGCTCTATAGGACCAGGGCTGGCCACGCCCTGTAGCTCTATAGGACCAGGGCTGGCCACGCCCTGTAGCTCTATAGGACCAGGGCTGGCCACACCCTGTAGCTCTATAGGACCAGGGCTGGCCACGCCCTGTAGCTCTATAGGACCAGGGCTGGCCATGCCCTGTAGCTCTATAGGACCAGGGCTGGCCAAGCCCTGTAGCTCTATAGGACCAGGGCTGGCCACACCCTGTAGCTCTATAAGACCAGGGCTGGCCACACCCTGTAGCTCTATAGGACCAGGGCTGGCCACACCCTGTAGCTCTATAGGACCAGGGCTGGCCACACCCTGTAGCTCTATAGGACCAGGGCTGGCCATGCCCTGTAGCTCTACAGGACCAGGGCTGGCCATGCCCTGTAGCTCTATAGGACCAGGGCTGGCCACGCCCTGTAGCTCTATAGGACCAGGGCTGGCCATGCCCTGTAGCTCTATAGGACCAGGGCTGGCCATGCCCTGTAGCTCTATAGGACCAGGGCTGGCCATGCCCTGTAGCTCTATAGGACCAGGGCTGGCCATACCCTGTAGCTCTATAGGACCAGGGCTGGACATGCCCTGTAGCTCTATAGGACCAGGGCTGGCCATACCCTGTGGCTCTATAGGACCAGGGCTGGACACCCTGTAGCTCTATAGGACCAGGGCTGGCCACGCCTGTAGCTCTATAGGGGCTGGCCACCCTGTAGGGCCAGGGCTGGCCACCCCTGTAGCTCTATAGGACCAGGGCTGGCCACACCCTGTAGCTCTATAGGACCAGGGCTGGCCACGCCCTGTAGCTCTATAGACCAGGGCTGGCCACGCCCTGTAGCTCTATAGACCAGGGCTGGCCACGCCCTGTAGCTCTATAGGACCAGGGCTGGCCACGCCCTGTAGCTCTATAGGACCAGGGCTGGCCACACCCTGTAGCTCTATAGGACCAGGCTGGCCACACCCTGTAGCTCTATAGGACCAGGGCTGGCCATGCCCTGTAGCTCTATAGGACCAGGGCTGGCCACGCCCTGTAGCTCTATAGGACCAGGGCTGGCCATGCCCTGTAGCTCTATAGGACCAGGGCTGGCCACACCCTGTAGCTCTATAGGACCAGGGCTGGCCATGCCCTGTAGCTCTATAGGACAAGGGCTGGCCACAGCCCTGTAGCTCTATAGGACCAGGGCTGGCCATGCCCTGTAGCTCTATAGGACCAGGGCTGGCCACACCTGTAGCTCTATAGGACCAGGGCTGGCCATGCCCTGTAGCTCTATAGGACCAGGGCTGGCCACACCCTGTAGCTCTATAGGACCAGGGCTGGCCATGCCCTGTAGCTCTATAGGACCAGGGCTGGCCACACCCTGTAGCTCTATAGGACCAGGGCTGGCCACACATGACATGAGCTTCCAGAAAACTGCTGGACTTCCGGAAGGACCCAGAATTCTGCTGCCTGCAAGGAAAGCGGGATTCAACATCATGTTTTCAATCAGACGCAGTGCTGATACGCCCTCTAAATCAGGGTGGTCCAACCCCGGTCCTGGACCTGCTCAATGCCGGTTTTCATTTCGACCAGTTACTCAGGTTCATCTAGGTTATTATCTGCATATGATAACACTGATTCACACATAGATAAGGCCACAGGAAAACTCCTCACGCGCGGACGTGAGAACAGTCTCCGGCTGTCGCTCATTAGCTTATCAAGGGGTTTGACCTAAAATGTCAGATCACGTGAAAGACTGGGTTTAGTGACATAGTTAAGAGCGAACTCCAAAAATGGGTACAGCTGTTCTTTCCCGCTCCTGCCCCTGGGTGAACATCACTGATATAATTACCTACAGGTAGCACAGAGGTCAGGGGCTGACAGACAGCCCTTACCTGTGCTGGCTCAGGTGCCCACTCCTGTTATGAATGCAGTATTAAATATGATAAAAATATAAATATATAAATAAAGCCTTGGTGTCCACGGCGACAGGGGCCAGGCTGGCTGGGGACGGGGGTGGAAGCTGTGTTATCAGAGCTGGTGCTCTATCTTACCTGTGATTGGCCAGACCCCAGGAGGCATCATTACTCAGTGTGAGTCACAAAGACCAAATCTCTCGCTAACAATGTTACCGTGTCAGACTCATGTCCAGCCCTGACCCCCACCCCCCACCCCTGCCGAACACCCACCTCCCCCTCCAGCCGTCTGCTTCCGCTGAGACCCAACCTGCATGAAATGCCCGTCTGAGTCATCCAGACGCTTCTGAGCTGAACGTGACGCGCTGCGGCTCTACACCGCCGCTGCTGCATGATCCCATGGTCCAAGCGAGAGCATGAAACTGGGGGCGACGGTGTTAGTAACGCAAAAACTTCATTTTCCTCGCTTCCTTCTTTCCCTTGGGGCGTACGCTCTTGCATATTTTACTGATGCGAGGCGGTGGTTCTGTTTGCACAGTTACCAAGCAAAATGACGCAGCGTTGTTACAATGTTTCTAGTTTGAGGGAAGAAGTGCAACATCACTCTGTGCTTCTGTTATGCGAGTTTTTCTACGGCTGATATCAGGAAGTGAGTTTCGGCTCGGAGGGGCCTTTGAGAAACCGCGTAGTGATGAAACCAGATGGAACGTGGATGCAGTTACTAGATTGTGTGGGGGCTTCATTCAACAGGCCTGAAGTTCTGTTTGTTCTATAATAAACTTGCCATGTGAATCCACAGCTGAAATGTTTTATTCAGTAAAGTTTTGACTTACTGATTGATTGATCGATTGTAGGTGGCTGTAACATTTTAGCTGTGACATGGCCTGGTTTGAAAGTGTCTGTAGGGGGTTTTTAGGCTGGACGAGGCCCAGTATTGAAGTGTCTGTAGGGGGTTCTTGGCTGGACGTGGCCCTGTGTGGAAGTGTCTGTAGGGGGTTCTTGGCTGGACGTGGCCCTGTGTGGAAGTGTCTGTAGGGGGTTCTAGCCTGGACGGGGCCCAGGTTTGAGCTGTTTGTTGGGGCCTCTCGCTCAGGGCTCGGCCTTGCCTTTCACCAGCCTATCACTCTCAGCCAGCAAAAGCCGTGATGTAATCCTCTGCTGACCCTGAACAAACTGCACAATGGCTGAAACAGAAGAGAGACCGGATACCTCCATCCTGCTCTCCCCTCCTCCATCTCTCTCACTCCCTCTCTCCTTCCCCCAACGGCGCTCTCTTCCCATCCTTCACTCTCCACTTTCTTACTCTATCACTTTCTCTCTCCATCACGGATGTCAAAAAACTGACTTCTAATTATAAAATACACAAAAACTAATCAGGAAGTATATATCAACTGAACGAGATATCACACCAGAGCACACAGTATCAGTGGGTAGTTAAAATTCCAACTCAGGCGGTAAAGCAAAACCAGCTTTGTTCTGTTAAACTATCAAACACGAAAAAGGCATCCCCTTTTGTTGTTCTGAGCTTTCAATTGCTCTCAGGTGCATGGTTTATAGCCAAGAAAGTTTTCTCTCTGTCTCTCTCTCTCATATACAAACACACACAAAAATACACTCACACACACTGCTTATTACAAACAGACTAACTGTTTTTTAATACGGTGTATTAAGGGTGCAGTTTGTGCTGCGGATGAGGCAGGCTGGGTGATAAATATAACATAATATGGATTTTTTTCTTTTATAAAAAGTGTGTTTTTGAATTCTTAATGAATTGTGCATCAAGTGCACACAAATTTTAAGCTACTCAAGAGCAACTTACATGTCTTACATTTATGTTTTAAAATGAGGCAATTTAGGCAAAGGAACTTTCCCAAGGGCCCATTGGTAATGCCCCTGGTGGGATTTGAACCAGCAACCCTGTGAGTTGTAGAACAAGATTCCCATCCATTACACAACAGCGCCACCCACAGGCTAGTTTCTGGTGAGTTGGAGTTGACGATGCAAGTGAGGTGAAGACCTGGAGCAGACCCCCACTGTACAGGCGGATCCCATTTACAGACAGGCCTTCTTAAGTCCTGGATCCATGCCCCCATTGGGCGAATAAATAAAGACTCAGATTAACACTTGACCCGTGGGTGGTGGGAGGGGGTTAATGAGCAGTTAACCCCCCACCCTTCCCCACCTTGGCCCCTCTCAAACATATCTTTCCCCTCTCCACGGTAACCGTGAGGCTCTGTCCGGCTGGCAGATTATGGCAAGGGGGTGTGAATAGTTCTCGTCTGATATATTTGTGTCTGGGTGACGAGGGAGGCGTCTCGGGGTGAAATACCACTGCGCTAAGCCTGGTGCCAACAGCCCGGACCATCGCTAATGTAACCTCAGATCTGTGTGAGAGTTCACAAACACACACATACACACACACACACACAACACACATACAGACACAAACACATACACAACCACACACACACACACACACACACACACACACACATACGCATACACATACACATACACACACACACACGCATAGACACATGCACAAACACACACATACACATATACATGCACACACACACATACAGACACAAACACACACATACACACACACACATGCGCAGACACACACACACACCACACACACACATGCGCACACACACATACACACCACACAGACACACACAAGACACATGCACACATACACATACACACACAAGCATGCGTACATATAAACACATACATAAAATGACTCACAGAAACACACACACACACACATACATGCTCATACAGCCTGATTTACATCCTATGATAGGAGCCTATCATAAACAACCTTTCAAATGTAAATTAAAATGATTGTAGACTACATAAAATATATTACAACACAACATAAATCACACTAATAATAGCAATCAACACATTTTAAATATCTCTAAGCAGTCTTTCATTCTTTCGGCTCATATTTTACAAGATGCAGGCCAAGCACATGGTCTTTGGAAAGAGTTTAGCAGCGTGCGGTTTGCCCTGTGTGCTGTCTGACTCCACACTGCTAATGGATCCCGTTCCCACGTAGCCACCCTGCGGAGCACCAACCAGCTCCCGACCCGGGCCAGGGGCCACCTGGAACAGCTGACTCTGCTACCCAACGCAAGCTCTGGGGGAATTAACACCGAACGTGTGCTTCCTCTCCGTCGCCTCGCATGCCCGCATCCCACCGGACCATCCAGCCTGGCACTGAGAATGAGGGTAATTTTCATCCCTGTGGCAAGACTGGAACCACAGAGGAGACCAGACAAACACCGGCCCTCCGCCAGCGCCCGATATGCACACCATGGAAATTGAAACCATAGCAGGTGTTACAATCTTAAGCTCAGACAACAGCTCTTGTTTCCGTGGTTTTAAGATGAGCGTTCCTACCTAGCATTTTACCACCAAGAGTATTTTTCATAATTCAACACTATAATATAAAAATAAAAATGTTTTCAAGTCAATTTTTCTTATCCCACTGCCAGATAATGTTGCTTGATTTAAATAAATAATTTTAATTTTTTTTTAATTTTAAGTTGCATTACTTGCAGACATTTTATTGACAACAAATCCAGGTCCTGTAGGCTTCCACCTACGCCAATCCCACTAAGAGGCTACTGACCCCAAATCTCATACTCATCGAATTTACCTCATGCAATCAACCCTTGTATTTACAACTTGATCATAATAACTTTTTCATGTTTAGCTTAGCTAGCCTATGGGTAATGAGTTAGCCTATTGCTCTGTAGCATCTGCATGCCTTTTCCATATTTAGCTTAGCTAGCCTATGGGTAATGAGTTAGCCTATTGTTCTATAGCATCTGCATGCCTTTTTCATATTTAGCTTAGCTAGCCTATGGGTAATGAGTTAGCCTATTGCTCTATAGCATCTGCATGTCTTTCCATATTTAGCTTAGCTTGCCTATGGGTAATGAGTTAGCCTATTGCTCTATAGCCTCTGCGTGCTCCGCTTTAGCATCTGGTTCTGGTGCTGATGCGTGTTTATTTTGCCAGCTTTACTGGCTTCTGTTCAATCAGTCGCTCGGCCACCGCTGGCACAGAGGGCCTCTCTGAGCCAAACCCAAAAGGCAAGAAAAGAAAATACATATTAAATCTAAAATAACTGCGCTCATATTGCAGTCCTTCTGGTTTAAAAAAAGAGAGGTTTGCACATCTAAGGGCTTCAGTAAGCACTTCCATGAAAGACTCAGTGATTCACACACAGTGGTTTATTGGTTTAGGCGAGGCCTAAGCGTGTTAACGTTTCAGCACATTCCCCTCATTAGCATATGGCTCTGGCATGCTGATGACGGTATTATATACCCTCACATGCCCTGCTTAACTCTTTAACATTTGCTTATTTACCCAACACTTCTACCCACAGCAACTTCCACTTGATGAGACCATCCTTGGGCAAACCCCACCCCCAGGAGCGATGTAAGGTTACGGACCTTGCTCAGAGGCCCAAAACCGATTTTAACATTTCAGGTCCTAGTCAGCCACCTTATCCACTAAACTACAATCAAAATATGGAATACAGGTATGTGCCGCATAACGTCCATTCGGACAACGTCTGACTGCATATACATCCATGGACCCATAAGGTCATAATAGAGTTCAGAAATACGTAGCGGATGTAACCTATAGTACCCATATATTACCTTTCCACATACATGAGCTGCTATACTGTACTGAATGTGTACAATATCCTGGATATTTAGTCAATACAGGTACACAACAGTATCCCTTATAGCTTTGATAATACTGTTTGCATGATGTCATAATCACGCAACGTCCTATTTCACAGAACGTATCGTGAACGTTAAGCGACACAAACCTGTATATATATCAACTGAAATGGGTTCATTCAGTGCCCACATGAAAGAAACAGGATTCAAACTCAAAGGTACTTACAGTAAGAGGGATAGTTTTAGACATAAGCAGAGTGGGGGAGTAGCTGGTCGACATGGGGATTTAACTCATCGTCAGAACACGGAATATACACAATGAAGTGAAACGGACTGTAATCTCATCAAAGAAAGAAAGCTCAAAGATGCTTTAAGAGGGATCTTTTCAGACATGAGCAGAGTCGGGGGTGGGGCTGTCGGCATTTGGAGTTTGGGGCTGGAGTTCAGGTGTGGGGGAGGGGGGGGGGAGCGCAGACTCCACCGGGGGACCCCAGTTTTCCATCTGTACCGAATGCTCTGTAGATGGTGGGTACATGGTGAGCTGGACCGGCCTGTTCTCATCATTACATGCTCACATGCTTCTCTTCCCTTTTCGTCCCTCTCTCGCTGTCACACACTGAGCTTCCCACTTCCTCCTGCTCCTGTATTCCTGAATTGTCCCAGGCCCCAGGCCCATGTCTCCCTGCTCGGCGCTTATGGGATCTCTCCCATTCGTCATTCCCCGCCGAGGGAATGGTCTTAAATAATCGGACACAGCCTCCACGCACATCATTAAAATTCCCACATTCAGATGGGCCACTATCTCACTGCAGCTGCTGTGTTGCTAATGAGTTCATAACAATTAAAATATCCGTGTGATCCACCCTGACAAGCTCAGCCACACATCACTTCCTGTAACGTGGACACGGTGTTGCACAGCGAGCGAAGTCCAACTATCAACATGTCATTGAAAGTGTTAGTCGCCGGACTGTAAAAGGCGATTTCCTGACATCCTCCTAAAATAAGTTCCCATGTGCCGTTACATATTCATATATACAATATGTATTTTATATATATATATAGCAGTTCAGTTAATAATGTTACTGAAGACATTATTAACAGAATCTGGCCATTTGGTGAAGTCATAATATCCACTCTCCACTCAAGGTTGTGAGTATCTCTACAGGTGAAATGGGAAAGTCAGTCCTGTTGGACTTGGCCTTTTGACAAGAAGCTGAACTGAAGCCAGTCTCTCTCTCTCTTTCACTCTCTCTCTCTCTCTCTTTCACTCTCTCTCTCTCACTCTCTCTCTCTCTCACTCTCTCTCTGTCTCTCTCTCCTCTGTACTACTTTCCATTCACTTCAAAAACAAAATTAACTATGAAACGCACATTTTTTTTTTATGTTAAGCTTGCAATTCAAGGACTGTGAAGGGCTTGCCCTACATACAGTCTCTGTGGGTGAAAAAAGAAGAAGATTTGCAACCAGAAAAGCCAAATCATTTTGTGATGTGATTTTCAATTTCCTCCGTATATTAAGTAAATCGCCGTTTCTAATGCTTTGATTCTTATCTATAATTGCTGAGTGGAGGGAGGCTGTCAGACGGGAATCCAATATCCTGCAGGCTCCAGCTCCAGTGCAGGCACACAGGAGGGTATGATGTACAAATCAGCCAGATGTCAGTTCCATCCTCCTCCCAACACACACTGCACTATCCTGTCTCAACACATCGGGACATCCTTAAACATGAACCACAAAAACGCACTGCCCAGAAAAAGTCAAAATATCAAACGTTTTTTTAACCCCTTTTTTTAGCCCTTAGGATCAATGGAAAAACAAGGAGACCCAGTAAAAAAAAAGGCAATGCAAAAAGCGAAAATCACTTTGAAACTAGTTTTCCTTTTTCCCTATTCAGAGATCTGAGGAATTAATTCATCTCAATCGAGGAGTTTGGCTCAATACTCAGAGAACGACGGCGAAGCCTTGGCAAATGAATTTGCCTCAGCAGATGTCTGAAGAAACTGATCAGTAAATCTCACTGGATATGGGATTTACAAAGCAAATAGACATGTAACAGTACATTACTGCTAATATTTATGTTTACATATCCTTTTTTTCATAGGGTCACACTAAATACATTGGCTTATTTGCAAAGCATAACATGTGATCGTAGTGACTGGTATAGGCTTAGAGTTGAGGTAGAATTGAGATGACTCTCAGCTATTAAAATATGTGTTAACTCTATTTGACCAACATTGTCCTTAACTGTGACTCATGGCCAGATACTGAAGTCAAATGTATCACAAAGCTGGGTTGAATGGCCTGTTCTTTTGAATTGTTCTTATGTGTTGACAACTGTTGTTTTTCTTCACCAAAACGGTTTGGCAAGTTTAACGATAATCACATTGAACTACCCAAAGGTGTTATTTGAAAAAGGTTTAAATCAACACTTCAGTTGATATAGAGGTCAAAGTTAAGGATGACCGTTTATTGAATGTAGGCCAGTTTGCTTGTAACCACTGAATAAATCAATTTATTTCTGCTAACAATTCCGAGAGCCTGGGTCCAAACCGTTCGACCAACTCTGTAGCGTACATCAGAAATACTCACCCTGATGACCTCTGGAGTCTGCTGGATCAGCAGGCTGGATCTTGGGCCTCTCATTGGGGTGAGATCCGGGGCATTTTGGTGGGTGGGCGTGGTGCTGAGGGCGTGGCTGGAGGTGGAGCTGTCCCTCGTTTCCAGCTCCACTGGGGCGGTCATCGTGTCCTGTAGGATCCTCATCACCTCCGTCTGTTTGGAAAGTGGCCCTACCCCGTCCATCCCTGCCGCTCTGGCCGCCCCGTTCTCCACCAGCTCCTGGGCCAGGCTCTCGATGCTGTCCAGGATTCTCTGGAGCAAGTCCCCATCCCCATCCCCATCCTCGCCGTTCCCCACATCCCTCAGGGGGTCCTGCCTGGCCCGGGCCGGGGGTCTGGGGGGAGCACCGGGCTGCTGGCTCCCATTTCTCTGCTCCAGGCCCCGGACTTTAGTTGGGGGCTCCTTGGCGATGCTCCGGGAGAGACACTCCAGGTCCGTCAGAAGCTTGTCGATCTCATCGCTGTCACTCCTGCTGCTGCCGCCGACCCATACGTGTCCCTGGTTCACCATCAGATTTTCACTCCCTCTCTCCTCGTTAGGGACTTGCATTTGGTTGGCAGCTCGCATTGACAAACTGTTGCTTACCCCTGGCTTTGGGGTGTCAACCCCATTGACCTCTGCGGGGGCCTGGCTGAACAGCCCTTCCTCTTGGACCCCCCTGCTCACAATTTCATCACCATCCTCCTCAATGTACAGCGGCTCCTCGGTCGCCATGGTGATGGAAGACGGCTTCTTCATGGCTACCGCTGTCGAGGACACGAAAGAGAGGCTTTCAGGGCAGTTGAGCTGGATGGTGGCAGTGACCTTCCCCCGTTGAGAGTCCTGTTTGGGTAGGGAGGCAGGTGGGGAGGGTGGCTCCAGCCCCTGCATGTCTGGGGTGGGTTCCACGTCTTTCTCCATCGGCATGCTCGGAGCAGCTGGGACCTCGGGCTGGGAAGGAGGAGGTAGAGGATGTGAAGGCAGGTCCCCAAGCTCAGGAGGGGACCGGACCACATCCTCATAACGTGGCGGCAGGTCGTCCCCGAAAACCGAGGAGTGGGGGCCCTGCTGCAGCCTCTGGAGACCCCTGAGAAGCTCGGCCACGTCCCCCTGCTCCAGCCGCCACGCCTGGCCCTGCTCTGCCCCAAACCCAAATCCCAGCGGGAGCTTCTTGAGGTAGCCCGACAGCCTGGCCATGGCGCTCCGGTAGGCCATCTCCGGCCCTCCATAGTCGATGCTGTCGCCGGCAGACTTCCTGTGGATACAGCACTGCCTGATGATGTCAGTGCACCTCTTGAGGTCCTCTGAGCAGCGGAGGAGGATCTCCAGGCAAGCCCGCATGTCCTGGGTGGGGGCCCCCCCCTCCAGCTTCGCCTTCTCCAAGATCCGGGCCACCAGGCCCTCCTCGACCGCATCGCTGAGGCGGAGCCCGGTGGATCCGACCCTCGGCTCAAGCCCTAGCTGATCCTCCGAGGGTGGCAGCTTAAAAGGCGGGCGGTTCTCCTCGTTCCCGGCGGAGAAGCGGCCGAGGAGGACGTCCAGGTCTGAGGACCTCCTCAGGAGGGGGTCGGATCGGACCTTGCGGCCCCTTCGGAAGAGGGAATGGCTGGAGGACACCCGATCCCTGTCGTGGGAGAACTCCTTCACCTTGCCGCTTGCCAGGTTGATGGCCTCGCCAGTGATGTCCTTCAGGCTGCCCGAGAACGCCTGGACAGCCAGGCCCTTCCTGCCCCTGGATACCCCCTGGAGGGCTTGGTAGCACTCCTCCATCATGGCCTCCGCCCCACCTCCCAGAAACCCCCTGTTCCCGAGGGCTGTGAATTTCCCCAAGAGCCTATGAGCAGCCGTCGGTTGGGCAGCAGCGGCCGGCATCGGGCCGAGGGTGGTGTCCAGTAGTTCTGGGCAGGCGCTGCGGTGGGCTGGCGTGCAGTCCAGGCCATGGGTCAGCAGCTGGCAGGGCCCTGTGCAGTAGTGGACGGCGTTCTGAGCGCGCCTGTCAATCACCACGCTGCTATAGTAGTTCAGACTGCTGACCACTACGCGGTACGCAGCCGCCATCGTTCCCGCTCTGCTGTCCACGGAGAACCTCACTCAGCCAAAAATGAATCCTTTTTAAAAAGTCACATCAAATAATCTGAGCCGAAATATATATCAGTAAGTTTTGTACCTTAAGGCTCAAAAAAAAATAATGTTCAGCGGAAAGATTATTTATAAATCCGGAAAGTCAAAGACAGAGAAGGAGATTGTTCTAGTTAAACGATGAGCTGAGACTCCTGCCTGTGTAGCGCGCTCTTGAGAACACACTGAAGGCTCTGCAGTGCGTGGCTGGCTGTGGAGAGAGCGTTACCCGTCCCTCCACGCTGGGACTGCGGCCCCGATATTGGGCGTCCCCAGACGGGGCCCCCCCTCCATCACTGGCAGGGACACGCAGGCATCCGTCCGGCTGACTCCCTCACATCTCTGCTCTCCAAGGAGTCGCGGTCCTCGCTGGTGACGGACACCTTGATGTTTTCTTCAGATGTTCTCAGGATCTCTCTCTCTGTCTCTCTCTCTCTCTCTTTCTCTCTCCCTCTGTCTCAAGGATGTTTCAGCATGCGCTCGAATGTACAGAGAAGCCACCTGCAATTTCAACAGAGAGAGAGAGAGAGAGAAAAGAAAAAAATGTTTTTACAGCAATTATCACATAGCAGCTTGGGTTTGCTGAATGAACGTGGGTAATGCTGAAGCCAGCTATCACAGTAGGCAGTGTTCTCCGTGCCAGCAGAGAGCTGGGCTGTTCCTCTTTGTGTCGGAACACGCTAACAGCCTGTAGCCACTCAGGCTCCTACACCACTGATCTGCAGATCAAAAGCCACAGAATAAAATCAGAAAAAAAAAATAAATAAAATAATAATGTTTTATGGACGAAGTCAGAGAACAGGGAGATTCATTCCTGTCTTGTATCTGCTGTATCTGATTACAGGGGGAATAACGTGCGATGGAATATTCAAATTTAAAAAAGAAATACAGACAGAGGCCTCTCCTAAAACTGACGAAACATTTGGCCTTTCAGAGTCGTATTTGTGAGCCCTTTTATCAGCCTCCAAAGCGGCTGCATATTGAAAAGCACTCAGCCCCCCCCCCCCCCTCCCCCTTCATAATGGAAATGTAAAGTGGAACAACAAGCTCATAACTTGCAAATGACAGACATCCTGCTAAATAACCACTTCGCCAAACACAACTTGCCATGTATTTCCCATATCTCATTCAGACAGATTTGCACAGTACAGCATATTAAAAATGTAAAGGTACCAGAAATGTACACAGAATACTGTATATTGTGTAATACACACATTGTGCTTATAATATAATTCAGTTGTATCTGTCTATTCCTTATTAACATTCTATATTACATTATAATAAAGCAGATATTAACAATTTATGTACCAGAGGTAACATACAGGCAAGGTTCAGTACTTTCAGTATTCCACTGACTCGTCTTTTTCATGCAGTTTTTGGGCTTCTTGTGTGTGCTGTATATGTTTGGAGTTATTATTTGACTTGTTTTGCAAAATGTTAAATGGTTTATGATGTGTATTGTAATGTCTAACTGAAGACAATAAAGGGGGTTTAACACTCTTGATGTAAGTATGTGTGTCTCTCTGTGTGTATGTATTTGTGTATGTGTGTGTGTGAGTGTGTGTGAGAGTGTGTGAGTATGTGTGTGTGTGTATGTGTGACTATGTGTGTAGGTGTGAGCGTGTGACTGTGTGTGTATGTGAGTGTGTGTGTGTGTGTGCGTGTGTGTGTATGTGCTTGTGTTTGTGCATGAGTGTCAGTGTGTTTGAGTGTGTGTGTGGTTGTGCTTGTGTGTGTGCGTGAGTGCGAGTGTGTTTGAGTGTGTGTGTGCTCCATTACGCAGTACAGATTGCTGTGCGCCTCCCCAAAATATTACACCCCTCAGAGGTGATCTATGTGTGAACCCATCTGGTAAAACACTACCCAATCCACCCGTTAAGCTAGCAAATAGTTTAATGACTTCTAAGTCTGTAAATATTCCCTCTATCTGCATTGAAGAACGTATCCCTATTTTCTAACTACCTTTTTTTTTGGCTGCCAAAATTTAAGCCTGCCTAGACCTGACATTCAGTACAGGCCACAGGTAACAGGTCACCTGAGGTTCGAGGCAGAGAGAAATGTAGTTAATTGAAGCAAATGTGTTGAAGAGCTGACCAATGTACGAGCATTTCTGTTCAATTTCAACTCACATTAGGACATAAAAATGAGCTCTTCAAAAATAAACTTGTGACCTCACTTTCCTCAAAATAACTTCCTTTTGCCTTTAATTACTGCCAAACTTAATCTTGGAAGTCTATCCAATCATTTTGCAAAGTGGGAGGTGGAGGGGTGGTTAAACTGACTGAAATCTTACCTATCATTTTCATTTACTTACTGCATGAGTAAAATAGGCACTGAATTTGCAAGAAATGCGTCAGAGAAGAATGAATTGGCCCTGTTCATTCAGGGTTAAGAAAATTTGCTTAAATTAACAGCTTTCTTGTCTTGTTAACTCAAACTAAATCCCACTCATCACCCCCTCCAATAAATAAATAATGACGTGACAGAGGCACTGCAGTTTCTGATATTTTTAAAATAGCAGCATGAAGTTGAATTGCATTTCCTTTTAAAACCTAGCCATCTCAAAGGCTGGCTGAGTTCTAAAAGCCCTGTCAAGAGTTAATTTATTGATATGACATAAGCATTGTTTTTGTTTGTTTTGTTTTTTTTATCAAATGCAATATGTAACATCTGGCAATAAGTATATCTTGTGCCTTTCATCCAGGAAATTTCTGAAGCCAATGAATGGCTCTGATTGAAATATGCAAGAATTTTAACAGAGTGTAAAATGTCCATAGATAATAGTGTCTGGAATTGATGTATCAGCAAAGAAACAAACGTACATGAAAGGAGCATTGCATCATGGGAAACTCCAAAAATAAATGTGCTCCAGACTACAGAGCTAAGACTGATAACTCATAACACATTATATGTACGAGGGGATAGAAAGACACTCAATTGATCGATACTACACAACAACTGGACTGTATTTATATAACACATATTATATAACAAAACATGTTTGGCTTTGAGAGTCATGCCTCACTTTTAATAAATATTCCAACCAAAATATGGTGGAACACAATGAACCGGTTCACTGCAATGAACCGGCCAGGAGCTGAACTAGGGGAACCAAAGTATCACCATTACCTATCACACCTGTAGTCGGGCTGTTTGATGTCAGGCACCTTCATAGAACACGAGCACCTCGGCCCCTCATCAGGGCACTCAGCCTGATTTCCACTAGTGCTTTAGCAATGTTGTCTTTATTTCCTGGGAATGTTGTTAGCCAGGTCTGGCAGTATCATCAGTTTTAATCAGGTGGATGTTCTGATTCTGATGTTCTCTAAGTAGCTCTGGAGCATCTGATAAAACACTGAAGTGTAATATATGATGTGTCTTGGGTCTCACCAGCAAAACTCACACAAATAGTTCATGTCAGTGTGTGTGTGTGTGTGAGTGTATTAAGTATGTTTGTAAGTACATCGACAGTAAGAGTTCATGAATGTTAACATGATGTATGGATATGTAAGCATCCATCCTGCATGTGTGTGTGTGTGTGTGTGTGTGTGAACATGCTTTGCAAACATTACATTTAGGTATTCTGTGGACATGCTTTCAGTGATTTTACATATTTATTCATAAGTATTTAATAAAATATGAAAATATTGACATGAATATTCAGGTCATGGATGACTAAGTTGACAGCACTGACTTTGCTTGTTTTTTTGTTTCTTGTTGAGTGTGAAATTGTCATTCACCAGCGGAAGCACTTAGGGCTGGGGGCTTAATCCCCCCACCCAGCGCAGGGACCCCCAGCAGGGAGACGGCACGCCAGTCACGCCTCCTTTCATCTCCGTTCCGATGCGCGGAGCCCGGAGCCAGGGCTGGCTTTGATGTCCCAGCCCTCTCGTGTCCGCCATTTTACCCTCTTTCTCTGCGAGCCAGCTGAGATCTCCGAGTCTCCTTCACGGTTTCTGATAAGCCGGATCAGCGCGAGTGCCACGTCCCATTCAGTGCTCTATCTTTCCACCAGCCTTCCTTTCCATAACTGCTGTGTGAATTTTCACTCACTATCACACTCTCACAGCGTATTTACAACCTCTAAGCATGCATGTGTATGTGTATGACTGTGCACATTTATACAGAAACACCCCTGTATCTGTGTCAAATGAACCATTGCAGGGTGATACCAAACAGCTCAGCTGGTAGTGCTGCAGTCTCAACCACACATGTTCCCTAGGAGACCGAGGTTCACACATGTTCCCTAGGAGACCGAGGTTCACACATGTTCCCTGGGAGACCGAGGTTCACACATGTTCCCTGGGAGACCGAGGCTCACACATGTTCCCTGGGAGACCGAGGTTCACACATGTTCCCTGGGAGACCGAGGCTCACACATGTTCCCTGGGAGACCGAGGTTCACACATGTTCCCTGGGAGACCGAGGTTCACACATGTTCCCTGGGAGACCGAGATTCACACATGTTCCCTGGGAGACCGAGTTCCCTAGGAGAACACACATGTTCCCTGGGAGACCGAGGTTCACACATGTTCCCTCTGAGACCGAGGTTCACACATGTTCCCTCTGAGACCGAGGTTCACACATGTTCCCTAGGAGACCGAGGTGCACACATGTTCCCTGGGAGACCGAGGTTCAGACCGAGGTTCACATGTTCCTAGGAGACACATGTTCCCTCTGAGACCGAGGTTCAAGGTCTTACTTAAGCTTTCCTATGCGTGGTCCACCTCCATCTATACCCCCTCTGCTTTCTAACTGTCTAAATAAAGAAACAAGAACTAAAGAGGGGGCCTGGCCACTCTCCTTAAAAAAATCACTGATAATGTACCCCAAATGATACCAGCAATCATTTGAATGTGTTGATTATTATTGTATATATTATATGTATGCAATCTGAACAATAGGGGCTATATATAGTTAATATAGTATTAATATATAATATATATTTAATATGTTTAATATAATGATATTTGCGCCTCTGCAGTCTGTGTATTTCTTTAAACCCGTGCTGTCTGATGAAGTGCTATCTGACGCAATGCTAATGTAAACAAGCGTAAACATGCTCTGAAACCAGCTGCTGTCTGAAAAGAAATTTCCATGTCTGCTGCGTGATTTTCTCTCCTCGAAATGCCACCGCTGTTTGTGCGCCCAGACACACTCATAAGCGGATCTCGGCCTGGTAATCCCGGGCTTCGGTAAATCAGTGACATGCAGAGGGCTCATCCAGATGTTTCTGTACCTCAGATATCACTTTAATAAAGGTGTTGTTGTAGCTGAATGTACATTTTATGACCTCCTCCAGAAACAACGTCCTGCTTTCCGTGTCATATGTTCTTGTATATATTACGGATGTGACATAGCTATTCCATTTGTAAAATTACTGAGCAACTATTATTGAGGTTTAACTTAATAATAATAATAATAACTAATTCCCTGATTGCATGTATCACCACTCATGTTCAGTGCAAAGATTATGTCTTTGAGGAAAATCAGGAAGTAAGTTTGGTTGTATTGGGCCTTTAAAACATTCCTATGACCCACTATTAGATAAAGTACGATTAAAATATGAAGTTATTTGAATGCCACTTTCAACGTCAGCCTGGACCGAACACAAAAAGAGATTAAATGCATCAGCCAATCTCCATTCTGACATAAGAATGTGGAAATTCACTGCCTTGAATTGAAAGCTCAACAAGGGCTTGCCTATACAACGTAGCTCAAGGTAAGGACACAGGGATGAGTTAGATGGTAGCAATCGCTCCACACTACAGCGAACTGGCTATAGATGTGAGCGTCAGCCACATGGAGTTTGTTAAAACAAAAAAGTGTGGGATAAGTATTTTCATACAACCCCTCACTCAAACACCTATACCTGTCCAATCTGGTTTTCTACGCGGGTATTAAATTGCCACGTACCTTCTCTCCCATCATCCATCACTCCCCCTCCCCCCCGCCCCAAACCTCCGCATTTATATCTACTTCCCATTCTTCTGTATTTTACCTTCTCTTCTCCTGGTACAATATACAACTTCCCACATCACAATAAACTCATCCCGAGTGCATTCAGTGTAGTCTGAAAGTTAATTCTGCTGAAATGAAAGAGTTATATTGTGCACCATGCCGCTCAGAGCAGCGGACAGGCTCGGCGACGAGGGAGTCGTGACTACCAATCAAATCCCGGGGCAAGGTGTACGTCGTGACCACGGCCCGCTTTGTGAGTCAGCGGGAAAGCAGCATAATGAGAAGCGACAAAAGACACTGTTTTTTTTTCCATGCACAAAAGACACAGTTCCATGTGCTTATGAGTCCGCCGTGCGGCCAATAACAAAGGGCTTTGTTTGCGAGAGAAATAGCCCCTGACTATCACACCTGGCAGGGATTCCCCTTTGCACACTCTTCTCCCCTGAGTGAAGGAGGAAAATGGAGGATAATTTTTCACTAACACTTTATTCAAAGGAACAAAAATGAGTCACTCATTTCCATGTCCAAAAGCATTCTCTCTTTCGCTTTACAGTCAAACCTTATAAGGCCACGAGAAATAGCCTACCTTTTCCTGGACCTGAGAAAGCAAACTTCTCTTAAATAATCACTCTGTGTCTGGCTGCAGTGTGCCGTTGGTGACAGCTGGCTAACCGCTAACAGGAGGAGGTAGAGAACGCACCTTTGTTTGATAGAGCAGGCTGAGTCTGTGTCTGTCTGATTCACAGGAATAACGAGCCTGCCAGTTTTAACAAGGATCGCACCTGAGGAGCGGACAGCTTTTCACACCACTACACCTGTGATACCTGTGTTTCCTTTGTAGACCTCATGTAGAAACATTTTGGCTTGCACGAAAGAAACTTCAACTATATCAACTTGCAAACAATTTACAGCCTCTTGTGTGTGTGTGTGAATGTGTGTGAATGTGTGTGCATGCGTGTGTGTGTGTGTGTGTGTGTGTGTGTGAGTGTGTGTGTGTGTGTGTGTGTGTGTGTGTGTGTGTGTGTATGTGTGTGTGATGTGTGTGTGTGTGTGAGTGTGTGTGTGTGTGGTGCATGCGTGCATGTGTGTGTGAATGCGTGTGTGTGTGTGTGTGTGTGAGTGTGTGTGTGTGTGTGATGTGTGTGTGAATGTGTGTGAGTGTGTATGTGTGTGAATGTGTGTGTGTGTGTGTGTGCAACTGTCATTCAGGTAAAAAAAAAGGATTTTATAAGGAGAAATAACATTGTAAAAGAAAAGGTCTTACTAATCAGATGTTGCAAGCTGGAAACTTGGGCAGAAGGACCTGCTCAAAGCTGGGACCGTTTATTTATAAAGCATAAGTATACAGGAATATTAGCTTCCCTGCAACCTCTGTAAATAAGACTCTCTGTAGTGTCTGTGTTACCAAATGCAGTCTCTCACGGTTCTTTAGCTCTAAAGCCCACTGCTGTCTGAGAATGTGGACATGCTACTGCTAATGAAGGCCTGTCTGAAATGTAAGAGATATTTTCAGTTCATGTGTATGCAGGTCTTATGTATTCTAAAGGCCTAAAATACAGGTACTATTTATTTAAATACTTACTCATTTATTCTTTTTTTTATTTACGGATATATTAGGTGGAAAACATAAGCTTTGGGTCCAATAAACGATTCAAAGTCTTGCAATTCACACTGAGCAGTAGGTGGGACGAGGTGTTAGAGAATGAGGTCACATGAATTCTGTTCCAAGCTGGAGCTACACTTAGCTGTCAATAATTGACTTGGTTCAACCAATCAAAAATGTTTTTTTTTGTTTTCTCTCAATACCTAATGCATTCATTGGTCTGAATCACTGAGTCACTGACACCACACTGTAGCTCCTCCCACTTTAGCTGAGTTTGAGCGAAACCTCAAACCCACATGACTTCCTTCAGTGACACTTTGAAGAGACTGCTGGATGACAGAGGAGCGAACAGCATGCCAGGATATGACAATGTAACACAGAGCTCTTAAGACTTTGAGCCAAAATGTCTGGAGAAGGAGCCTCCCTTTTCCTCAAGGGATACTATATTTACTTTGACGTTGGGCGACTGTGGATGAGGCACAGCGAGGAGGAGCGCAGCGGGACACCCAACCCAACCAACCCAAGCACAGGGCTGTTTCCTGTCAGTCTCAGAGCCATGTTGGGACGTCTGGGGAAAGTCTGAATGCTCTTCCTCACAGCTGTGGAAGAGCCGCTTGAGAGCCAGGCGTCACAGCGGCAGTTAAGAACAGAGGCGCACGCCAGCGCGCGTTCTAAGTGCGGGGAGGAACATGGGCGGCTATCCGTCTTTCAGATGAGACATCTAAATGGAAGCAGCTCAGACTCATAGACATTAACATGTCACACAGAGGAGACGTTTAGATTCAGGGTCGTCGAGAACGCGTCTACGTTCGTCGATCACGGAGTAAAAGCACCTGTTCATGGTGTAGCTGTGAAAAATAGAGAACTTGAGAACAGAGACGAGAATCAGAAGAGGTGATGCAATTAGCCACTCCTTTCTGAGCTGTAGCTGGAAAAATACACATAAGTGCAGTTCTGAAATTAACCATCGAATAAATATGAATAGGCCATAATTATCCTTCAAATCACTGATGCAGAAAGGTGAGTATTGAACCCAAAATGAGTCATGATTTTCCATTGTTAATAAAAGCTCAAAATAAAAACCCCCTTCCACATCATGCATGTGTAGGGCACCACTGATAACTGATCAGCGACAGCACCTACTCTTGTAGTCAAACATGCATCTTCTATATTTTCTTTAGTCTTTGCGGCCGCTTGTCTGTTAGTCAGCTCCACTTTAAAGTGTCCATATTCATCCTCTGCCATCTCATTCTTGCCAATTATTTCCTCTGCCGAGGACATTTCTTCACAAATTGCTTTCAGTTGGCTATTAAATAATGAGACTAATGTAGTTCAATATGAATGAAGAAAACAAAAGATTCAGTAGCTGTTTTGTTCAGTTTCACCAAAAATTTCAAATTGATGTGTTGCTCTATCTTTGAACTGACCATTTTTATGACATGTCAGAAAAACACGTCTACTTCAAGCGATGCGTAACAGCGAACTGAAGATGTGAGCAGATCAAAACTTTCAGGGGTGGTTTATGCTTGCCCATTGGTCAATGTATACCATGTGGTCCGTGCATGCGTTTGACTTACATAAGTCCAGTCTCATTCTTTAATAGCCACACTTTGTATACTTTGTCCTGCTGAGGTCAGGTGTCCATGATGGTTTTAATGGGAGATTCTCTCTCTCTTTCTTTTCAATTCAATGGCTTAATTGGCATTGCAAGGATATACATATATTGCCAAAACATGATAAAAAAAGGAAAATAAGAAGAAACAAATTACTTGAGATAAAATCATCCATAATATAGAATATTCACTGCCTAAATACATATAAATTAAATAAAACCAAGCAATAGAAGTTGTCTTTTCATTCTCGTTTTTGCAGTACTCTCTGTCCCTCGCTGTTTTCGTGGAAGCACACCATGTTGTCAAAGACACGCATTTTCCCCTCTCTGCCAAAAAGTGTGGCAGCTTCCCAAAATTCAGCATTGATTCAATTTCTCTTATTTTACTTATTTATTTATGACATTTCCTTTTTTATTTGTTCTCTGTGAAGGCATACTACTGAATTGTTCTTTTAAGCAGTAAAAACGCTGGACTAAAAGATAATTGGAAGCAGATTCACTCTCTCTCTCTCTCTCTCTCTCTCTCTCTCTCTCTCTCTGCCTGTCCCTCTGTTGGTCTATGTCTATCTCTCTCTTCATTTTCCCTTTTGGTTCCCATCGTTTGTTTTTCTAAAAAAACCTCTGTGGCCTTACCTTAAGCCACCCCTGTACTGGTAAGCCTTTGTCGTGAATTGGTCAATTTCTGCTTTCTTACATTATGTTGAGATTAATGACTACATTAAGGGTTCAACCCAGGCTAAAATTCACAGATGTGTTCATGTGTTTCTTGCTTTACCTGGTAGCAGGGTAAAGTAGGCCAGAAAGAGAAGTCCCACTCTAAAACTTTCAGTTTTAACCCAAAGAAATGCTCACAAACTGAGCCAGAAAGTGTTAACACATATCTTCGCTGACTAGTTGGAAAAGTGACGCCGCCACATTTTCACAGTAACTTTACACACAGTATTAGCTACACCACATCTGTATAATAAATACACAAATATATTATGTATTTCACATGGGAAATTACTGTAGGAGGAAGTCAGAAAATCGACCAGTACACTCCAATTACTAACATTACATTACAGTCATTTTAGCTGGTGCTTTTATCCAAAGAGACTTACAGTTGATATTGCTAACCAATGGCCAATCCCCCTTGGGGGCAGTGTGGGGTTGAGGGCCTTGCTCAGGGGCCCAACAGCCGGCTGGGGCTTGAGCCACCAACCTCAGGGGCCTTAGTCATTTACCTTAGCCACTAAACTACAGGCTGCCCCTACTAACATCTTCACCAACATGACAATTTTCGGACGATTTTCAGATGGTCGAGGAACACCATTTTCCTCCTGCAGGATGTGACTATACAGCTCAGAAAAAAAACCCCAGGATGAATCCAGAGGCCCTTTAAGAGACAGTCTGGGCGACTGCAGATCTCAGCATTATTTAATCCGGCAGTGTCTGACATTGATGCAAGCCTCCCAGCCAGACGCTTCCTCACACCAGAGCGGTGTGTTTATGATGCTGAAGCACCGGAGCGGTCTGGGAGACCATTATTTCATGTGTTCAGTCTTTCAGTGCCACACAGGCCTCAGCACTGTTGAGACACTGGGTCCATATTTATAGAGCTATCCTATCCTCATTTGTGGCTATAATCAGCTCAGAGGTAGAAAAAATAAACCACACTAATTACACGTAGTCGGTTTAATTAGATGGATTCTGCAATGGTCAACAAACCACAATACGGACATATTGTTAAATTGGATCTTCCAAGTTCTGATCAGCTAATTTGTCCCCTTTCCCCTCTGATGCACTCTGAAATGTTGCCCTCTCATTCTAATTACAGTATTGGGGAACTGGACTCAAAGCTGAGAGTGACTCTCCAACAGAAGATCTCAAATGAGGAAGCAGCTGCTGTATGGATGACTTTGGTTAAGTATGTTTATTTGTTTCAATCATTTAAGAAAATCCTTTAAGCTGTTTTATTTTATTTATTTATGTTTTAGTTTTTAACTCCTCCGGGGGGGATTTGAGCATCCATCCTGGCAGCTTGGAGACAAGACTCTAAGCTCCACATTCAAACGAGTTATGCGTGAGTCAACTTGCAAACTACGCGTGGCACACACAGGGCAAAGCAAAACTAACAAAAAGATCCCAAAAAAGCTTACTAAGCGTGCCAGCTTTGGCAGAGCTCCTTCATGTTCTTTCCCCTTTGTCAGTTTTAAACCTGAAGTACAGGTGACAGGTTATGTATATATTGAGCTACAGAGTGCTGGCTTTATGTAGGAGGTCACAGAACTCGCTGGAAAAGTAACATCCCCTCAGGAGAAACTTTTTTATTTACTTTATTTTTATCCAGTTTTTCCACGCTATTTTCCCCAATCCAATCTACGAACTAGCTGATCTCCCGTAGCAACCGAGCCGGCCGACTCCAAGAGGAGGAGCCCATGAGCCTGTGACTCCTTAAATTCACGTGATGACAATCCCTCGCCTCTCAAGCGTGCTGCTTACACACACCACACGCCAACCACAAGGGCTAGTGAGGCCCCAGTGTAGGACATGCAGCCTGGGGCTCATCGCATTCATCAGGGTACTGTGAGGCCAAAATTAGCATCCACACTTTATGAAGCCTACCTTTATACCACTTTTTCATTTCATTTGCCAGGCGTTTTTTTTTGGTTGACTGGTTTATTAAGCACCGGCATTGTGTGACTGGTGTCATGTCTACAGTGTGGAATGAACTTCTCTTTGTTCTTTCCGCACTGCAGATGCGACACCAATCACACAATGGCGATGCAATGGGTTTTTGTTGTGTTCTTTCACTAAGCAGCCATTTCAGGCCTTACACATCAGGTGTGTGGAATCTATAGCTATTCATTGAGTTTGAGACCACTGCCCTATGCCATCAGAGTAATATGAAGTCACTGTGTGAACAATTTCCAAATCTCGCAGTCCCCCTGCCAGCCAGCAGGGGTCTCTATAGAGTGCTGCATCTTTAACCCCAATCCATCCCCTAGCAAATCCAAACCAGCTGTTGCCTTGACAATAAGGATTTCTGGCCATAAGCAGTAAAGGTGCAGCTGGTACTCCAAACAGCCAGCCGTGGGACCCACAGCTACACCCTGAACACGAGCCTTCCCTCTGAAGGCCTGTTAACTCAGCGAAAGTATAAAGTTTTATGAATTTTACATGCCGTAAAAAAAAAAAAAAATCACAATCTTGCAGCACAAATTACAACCCTGAAATGAACGACCTCACTCAGCCGGCTTACTGAACCCCCGGGTGACGGAAACGCTGAAGAACTCTCGGTGAAGCTGGCGGGTGGGCGTTATATTTCCATGGCGAGGTTGCTAGGTGAGCTCGCTCATGTGGGTGCGACTGCGGTTCTGGGTCACACATTCACCCTCAGAGTTCCGCTCTCCCTGGGGAGCCAATTAGAGGAGCTCATGGTCCCTCCCCGCACTGGAAAACCCTTGATCATTGGCTCATGCCTTTGAAAGAGGCAGCATAGCCAAACTGAACTGAGCTGAGACACACGACTGAGGAAATAAAAAAAATAAAAGAGACAATGGCTTTGAGAAACGAGAGAGTGATTAATTGTGGAGACTGGCAGCGGAAGAGTTGTAAAACAAAGAGTGTTCTTTTTTTCCCTCCTATTGGATCTCTGGGGCTGTGATTGAAGTGACATTGTAATTACGGAGTGGCTAAACATCCATCCGGGCTACGGTGTAACGTAATTAAATTCCACCTCAATTAAGATCTGAGGGAAGGGACTTCCTTTTTCCCGCTGCGGAAGTCTGAAAGCTGTGACACGATTGCTCATTAGCGTAAAACAGCCCGTCTTGTTTGTAATTCTGCTGTTATGCAAATTTACATCTCTGCCGATTAACCTTACAGAGCAGCAGCAGGGGAGTTTACACGCCCAGGTAGGGTATTTTACACGCCCGGTAAAGTATTTTACACGCAGCTCAAGGTCAAAACAGACTCTTACAGTGGAGAAATAATGACTAATATTTTGATTTGGTTTCCCCAAAAGTTGGTCTTTAATTCAGTCAAAATTTGTCTTTGTCTTTGAATTAAAGCAGGTGCACTAATTATTTTATTTGCTGCTTTTATTTTTTGTTTATGAACCATCAGCTATATTTTATGGTGATAGCTGGACTTGCCTAACCATGCAAAGAAACACTAGCATGCTAACTATGAGGGAATTAGAGATGAATGTGGATGAAGTCCAGCCCATAGTCTCCTAAACACGCTGTTTCAATCACAGCCAGACCCTGATAATGGACTTACAAAACGAGTCATGGGGCTTAAAATGGGAACAGCTGGCTAACTGCGCAATAAAGCAGACTGCAATTATCCAATATACAATTAAATGGAGCAGAGCGTGGCACCGAAATTGGACAAAGTGGACTACAATATGCCTGTAATTCCGTGTGAGACACAGGAGTCCTGTTATATTCCCCTCTTGCTTCCAGCTTGACATCCTCAGCTGTGTCGAGCAGGTCGACCTTCTCCAAGGAGGCAAGGGTGAGCCAAACATGGCTGACTGCGACCATAGAGGTCACCGACCGAACCCCTCCCTGTGAGTCCATTTCTTCGTGGGAGAGACACACAGGTGCACCACAGACAAAGTACAGCTATTATTGGCCCATATTGGCTTACAATAGATATACTAAGATAATGATGCACCAATCAAATTATGGAAAATATAGGAACAATGCATAGAATGTGGCTGTGAATTATAAAAACTTGTCAAATCATAGTTTGTGAAAACTTAAATTTAGAAGGCCTGTTTGGTTTTACGTTTGCACAACCAGGCGTACTGATCACGTCTCTACAAAGACTAAGTAATGTTGAATTAATTTGAAAGTTTTTTTTTTTTTTTTAAATCGTGCCTTCAGTATAACTCCTGGTCACACTTTTAATTAAGCCAGATCTGAAATGATCTGTGTGAGGAAATGTCAGTTTGCCCTGTAGGTCTTCATGAGTGGGCTGCTGTAGCGTAAGCCCACTTTTATTACTTATTATTATGAGCTAAAGTAAGACATCATGAGCAGGACTGAAGTTGTGCAGTACAGAATGTAATTCACAGGATAAAACTGTATTTCAAAGCTCCTGGAATCGAGGAATTAATGTAATGATTTTGAAATGGAATGTTTAAAGTTACAATCTAAGTGGCTTATAACAGGTATGTTTCCTAAGACACAATTCAGTTGAATTACTGAAATTGACAAGTTCTTCTTCTGTCTCTCTCTGTCATTTGCAATTCCTCGAATTCCAGCACAAAAACATTACTAACCTGTGATAGTCAGATACAATTAAAACTAACCCGTAATCTACGGACACACAGTTAAAAATCACCTTTAATGTAGGGACACAATATAACTAACCTGTGATAGACAGATACAATTAAAACTAACCCGTAATCTACGGACACACAGTTAAAAGTAACCTTTAATGTAGGGACACAATATAACTAACCTGTGATAGTCAGATACAATTAAAACTAACCCGTAATCTACGGACACACAGTTAAAAGTCAGAATTAATGTAGGGACACAATAAAACTAACCTGTG